>JABCRI010001171.1:0-16114 GCA_015143295.1 Tetracentron sinense | reverse complement strand
TGAATGTAATAGCACTCGTCTAGTGAGAAAGGAAGGTCCGTAAACCCCTTGGCCACTTCCTTTCAGGAAAGCCAACAAGTCGTGTCTGTGCTTGTACTCCTGATCAAGTCTATAAGGTACGGCCGAACTGTAACATTTGCCAAAACCGGACTGCTGCAGAACGTTCACACTGTGTCTAGAATTTGCAAAATCGTCTAACATCTCCATTCTTCCCGCACCCCAACATTGCCAACACCCACGATTGTTTCCTACTCGAGCGTCTTCCCCACATTTGCGTTTCCGGTGTGATATTGGCAATATTGCACTCGTATCCTTTAAGAACTCAATCCCACGCCGTTGTCGTAGTTTAACTCTTTTGGGAAAGAGATACTTGAGGCTCTTGTGGTCCCGTGTACACATCTAACTCTCCACCCCCGTACAGTATGTCGCCAAATGTATTACAAAGTGCACACGACCGCCGCAAGCTCCAAGTCGTGAGTGGGTATTCTTTTCATGGGCCCCTTTTCAACTGCCTTGATGCTTAGGCATGACGTTCTTGTGTTGCATTAGACACACCTGCCCTTCCGACGTGCGAGGCTCACTATACCCTCATACCCAAAAGGTCCAGATGGCACAGTAAGGTAGGCTGTGTGAGGCGTTTCTTCCCTCTTGGAACTTACTTCACATCTGCACTCCACTGCACTTTGCATTTTTTTCTTGTCAAGTAGGTGAGAGTTCAGCCAGACTGGAGAATCCCTCCAAATCTCCGATAGTAGCCTGCCCATCCGGGAAACTACGTATCCTCCGTGACGCTCTTTCCTGGCCGCTCCAACTCAATGACTGCCCGTCAAACTTGCTGAATTACGAATCCCTCCAGGTCGACCCCACGGGTCCACGAATCGACTCTCTCTAGCCAAACTCGCACTTAACTCAAGTTTGGCATATAGCCTATCTCGGTCAACTCTCCACGAGCAAGAACGGAGTCTCGGCGTGATCTTCTCCCGTGTCCCTGGGAATACACGATCACATGTCATCAATGAATGCATCACGCTCAAACGATCCAAGTAAGATCGTAACACACCCTGTTCATTCAATCCCTGAATGCCGCCGGTGCATTCTCCCGCCCAAGAAGTCATGACAGAACTCGTAATGCCCATAGCAGACCGAGTCCGTGAAAGCCGTCTTCTGACATCTTCCTCCTTGCACCTTAATGGGTTGATACCCATCTAATATCAATTTTGGAGAAGACTCGCTCCCTTCAGTTGTTCAACAGTCGTCTAATCCTTGGCAAGGGATACGATGCTTGATAGTTCCTTGTTCAACTGACGTATCATACAACATCCTCATAGACCTCCTTCTTCTTCACAAGAAGAACCGGAGCTCCCCACGGCGGACACTGGTTGGATGAAACCAAGTTGTTGTAACTCCTCAATCTGCTTCTTTATTCTTCAAAGCTCTATAGGTCCGATTCTATATGGTTCCCTTGAAATCGGCGCGGTACCCCAGCAATGCTCTATCGCGAATTCGCTCTCTCTATCATGAGGTAATCCGGGAAGTTCTTCCGGGAACACATCTAAGAAATCACTCCCAACTGATAGTCCGATGAGTTTTGTGCTTCTGGGTGTGCTATACTCAAGGCCTGCGAGGGCGAGCATGTCCCCTCGCTTACCCTCGAAGTGAAAGGCTTACCCCCTTCCGGCTTGAAATTCACCATCTTCTCAAAACACGCAACATGCCCGTGATGGTTTGACAACCAATCCATCCCTAAGATGACATCAAAATCCAAGTCTTGAAAATCAGGACGATGAGATCGCTAACCGTTCATTCTCCCCCCACTTGAACCACACTATCCCCGAATATCTTGTCCGTATCCACTGACTTGCCGAGTGGAGTTGCAATGGTCAACTCCTGCTTTAACGAGTAGCAGCAGTCAAAAATCCCTTTGCGAAACTATTCGACACAAAGAGTGAGTTGATCCTGTGTCGATCAACACTCTGGCAAGACATCTTTCGTTTACTAACAAGCGCCTGTGCGATTAAGTAATTACTATATTAGATTTCAAACAACGCAAGCATCATATAAGGTAACCCTTATTATAAATAATCACATAATAAATCATAGAAATTTTACACAACTTAGACTCTAGAATTGTTGCGTACCTTGCACGACATCGTCGGATGCACGTGCGTCTCTCTCGGATAAGGCAAAGACTCGGCCCTGTGTGGCTGGGCGAGGAGGCCGGGTAGACTGTGAGGCCCTCGAAGCCTGAGAAGAGCTAGGCTGAGATGTCTGCCTAACCGGGGGCCTGCTCCCTGAAGACTGAGTTGGCAATTGACGCCGAGGACAATCTCTGACCATGTGGCCTTGGTCACCACAATGAAAGCAACTTCCTGAAACTCTCCGGCATTCTCCCGCTGGATGCCTCCTCCCACAAAGAGTGCAAACATCATGCAAATAGGAGGAAGGAGCATATCCCGTAGCCTGAGTAACTGCGGGGCGAGGAGCATATGAGGTAGCCGGGCGAAAGGCCGGTGGAGCAAAAGAGTGAGGGGGCCTGTGGTGCCGAATACATCCTCTGTGACTGATCCGGCCCTGCGGACTGATACAAGCTAGTCCTTACCCTTTCTCCCCTTAAACTACTTGACTGTCCTTTCTCCATTCCTCTTCTCTTAAAGAACTCTTCGGAATTCGACTCGGCCAACAATGCCTTTGTCCACAACTTCTGAATACGTCTCATGTCGGAACATCGAGACACGATCCTTGAGGGTAGGCCTTCAACCCCCTCTCGAATTTCGGGCCTTCATAGCCTCGGTCGCTATCATGTGTGGAGCAAATCGAGATAGCTCCGAAAATTTGGCTTCATAAGCCGCTACGGACATATACCTTGCTCCAAGGTAATGAATTCGACTTCCATCTTTTCTTTCATCCCGACTGGGAAGTACTTCTTGTTGAAAACCTCCAAGAATTCCTCCCATGTCCAATCTTGACCTGCCGGGTCAACTCTCGGGTCCGAAGTGCAGACTTCCCCAATGATCGGCCTCGCCTTCAAGCATAAAGGCGGCCCATGTGACCCTTTCCACTTCAGTAGGTGCTAATACCGAGAATATCTCTCAAGTTGCCAGATCCAACCCACGGCAACAAGTGGATCAATGCTTCCACAAAAAGTTGGAGGCCTCATCCTCCGAAAAGCTTCTATCCCGGCTTGGGCTCGGTTAGGAGGAGCCGGTATGAGTGCCGCATTAGGCGGAGTGGCCGGTTGCCTTGCCGCCAACATAGCCAAGGTCTCGGCTATGGATGCGAATGCTTGGGCAAAGTCGGGTTGATCATCACCCGATGGAGCATCACCTCCATTACCCCTCGTGTTGTACCCGCGACTACCCGGGTATGCGTCTCATGATTTCTCCTGGAACGACAATACAACATGAGTCTAACTTGGATACGCATTTAGTACAATTTCGCAATTCACATTAATACATATTCATCAAGCACATTTAATAAGTACAACACAAATAATTACACATGGTATATAACACAATAGCATAACATACAATCCGTGTTCCTAGCGTAGGACTCTATGTCGGTTGAAGTTCAACCCATTTTGACTAAGACTAACTTGTTAGTCTATACTTGGAATACAACTCTCTAAGGTGATTCTAATGCCTTGTTCAATCATCTAAGTGACCCTAGGGACTCTAATGCCTAGAGCTCTGATACCCACTCTGTAACGCCCCAAAATACCCCCTAGGAGTTTAGGGATATTTTAGGTGTCACACTGCGAACCTATCAAACCAACCTGTAATGCACAAGATAAAATACAGTACTAACAACGATAATCAGAGCGCGGAAGCTAACATATACGCGGAAGCGTAAACAAATTTTCATTTCTTCTGATGATCCAAAATAGTATTCCAAGTTAACATAAATACAAGACATGTCTAAGCCTAAGGTGGATAGCCCACCTATCAAAATATCAAAATACACCAAACTCTCTCATACTCTCCCCTCAACAGTAGTCGAGGTATGGCCACGCATCGAGGTCTCGGTCCGCCTGAGACTGAAATGGGATAGCCGACTCTCTCTCCTCTATATACTCTTCCTCGACCCAAGGGCTCCGGGTCGAGGGCTCCCTCAGTACCTGCCGACATGAAAGTACGGCTGAGCATGGAATACTCAGCGAGTACAAGCTACTAGCAGACCATAACAATAATAAAAACACATAATAGTAATATCATACAAACAGTAATAGAAACATCACAAGAAACAGTATAGGGCATGACACAATACAAGCACCCTGACGTGCGTACATGAATGCGAAAATGCCGATAAAACTCATGCTGAAAACCCTTGTCATGTCCCGGTATGCCTCGTAGAAATCATGGATGCGTGCATGCATGAATGCATGATCATCATCTTGTAAACCTCCATCTTGTAAACTTGTGAGCCAGAGGCTAGCACCCGAATCTCCCTGGGCTGCCAACCTCCTTGATATGCAATGCACTTGTGAGCCAGAGGTTAGTACCCGAATCCTCCATGGGCTACCAACCTCCTTGTTATGAAATGCACTTGTGAGCCAGAGGCTAGCACCCGAATGTCCCTGGGCTACCAACCTCCTTGTTATGCAATGCACTTGTGAGCCAGAGGCTAGCACCCGAATGTCCCTGGGCTACCAACCTCCTTGTTATGAAATGCATGGTTTCCTTGTGAGCCAGAGGTTAGTACCCGAATCCTCCCTGGGCTACCAACCTCCTTGACAATGCAATAATTTCTTGTTTTTATTATATGCACATGCTATTGAAATCACGGTTCATGCTATCATGCGTGCTCGTGTACGTGTCCATAGTGACAATCATGATAATGGGAATAACCAAGATATGACATTTTAATTTAATTCATGATATGAACATAGGCAACATAAGTAGTTTGCATAACATTTGATCAATTTATCATTTATAAGAACGTATGCATAAAACCCATTTCTATATTCTTCATTGAGATCATTTATTCATAGTTTAGGTATTTTGTCAAACACTTTCATACATTATTCCTTAGTAGTTTATCTTCTTCTTTTTAAATGCATGTTTTCCATTCAATCACACAATGGTAAGTTTGTTATTTGTACAATGCCCATCCTCCATTTCCAATCCACAACCCACACATCATACATCACACATTCGGCATCCAATCGCCGTATCCAACCTCCATCCAAGCATCCCTACCCTTTCTTTATCTTGTTTATGTTTATTGTAGATAACACATTTTGTAAAGAATAAAACATACTAACAAGAATCATATTTCATAAGGAAAACCTAGATTTATTGCTAGGGTAAGTTAGTAGGGTGTACTAACCTTAGATCAAGGTTTGATCTTGAAGAAACCTTGAAATAGAAGCTCTAATTGGAAGGAAGAACACCTTTGCTTGAAGGAGACTTGAGTTGGGGAAGAAACCCCTTTCAAAAACGTGCTTGGGTTGCTGCCCTAGCTTGGAGAATGGAACCCCACACGAGCTTGAGTTGAAATCTTGAAGAAAATGTGCTTGGGGACGATCTAGGGTCTTCACCCCTTTGATTTCTTCTCCAATGGAAAACCCTATTTGCAAATCCCCTTCTCCTCTCTCTCTATCTCTCAAAATCCCTTAAGTGTTGTGAATGAAGCCCTAAAGGCTCGGGCAAGCCTTAAGGAGAAAGGGTTTAACCCCCAAAAGACGATAAAGCCCTTACTGAAATTTCTGCAAAAACGCGAAGACCGAGCGATCGGTGGTTATGACCGATCGATCGGTTGCCTACCGAGCGATCGGTGTTTATGACCGATCGACCGGTCAAAAACTCACTCTCTGGAAAATTTCCCCATACAAAATTTCTGACCGCGCGATAGCTACCGGTCGATCGGTTATGGACCGATCGATCGCTGACTGGACCGAGCGATCGGTTCTCTGTATGTCTGGACTGTTTTGACCATATCTTTTGACTCGCTTGTCGGATTTCGACGATTCAACTTGCGTTGGATCCGTCTTTCGAAAACGAACATTTCTGACGTTTCGGAATTTCTAATTTCTCCCTTATTTATTAATTAGACTATAAAAACGGCCAATTAGCTATGAAGGTGGTATTCATTAAGGATGAAAAAGTCTGGGTGCTAAAAAATATAGGCTCGTTGGGTTATGTATGCTGTACTGGAAGAAGTGTGTGTACGCTCGACAAGGATTCCACTACTCTTACAGAGTAAATAATATTCAGTTGATACTTGTCAAAACCGGACTGGAAAAACCCAGTGCTGGTATTTATCGATGAAATGGTTTTATCGAGGAATTTATTTTCTGTATAAAAGAAATGTAATTATTATTATTATTTCTTTTAAAGAATTTCTAAAATGATTTGAAAGTCCAAGTTTGACTAGAAGTATCAAAGAGAATGAGTTCTCAATATAAGCCAGGGATTAAAGACATTTTTAGATATTGTCCCGTAAGCTTATAACAATATTGGAAGTGGAGGGACTGATCTGTAACAAATCTTGAGATAGAAATACCTGCAAGTAATTTTTTATTTTCTGGAGGTTAATCACATTGTGTTAATGGACATTAATTGTGATTGGTGGAAGTCCAGGGATATAGATAAAATTCTATAATCCTAATGGAGTGTAGGAAAGGTGTTTCCTAGTAACAATGCTTTAACCAAAAGGTTGAATACTTGGTCCCATGACCCGACTTAAACTTAACATTTCACTAATGAAATGTAAGAGTAATTCGTCTGTGATATCCTTTTTCTCTTATAATGCGGAAGCATAAAATACCAAGGGAATTTAAAACTTTTTAAATCCTTATCCATCCATATGCAATAGCCATCATAGCCATGTCCATAATTAAAGTTAAGGTTTACATAACCAACTTAATTACATCAAAATGAACATATAACAAAATATAACAGCATAATCAAAAGCGACTCAGTCTTTTCTCGAACGTTACTTTCAAGTTGTTCTTTCACTGATCATCTGGCGACATAAAAAGTCAGTGAGCTATGAAGCCCAATAAGAATATTCCATAATATTATGTTGAACAATAAATTAGAATAAGCATAATAAAACTTTTAGATAACAACTTTAACACAAAAATATAATATTAAACCATTTAATATTACTGTTGACATTTCTTTAAACATCTTTTACATTGGATCCGGTTTGTCTTAACTCTGTCTCTCAAGTTGATCATTGAAAGGTACCTCTTTAGACTCACCCCATCTTGGAACTATCACTAACTCCTCATGATTTTTTGTCTTAGGCTCACCCCGTCTTGGAGTTTTCATTAACCCCTCATGAGTTTTTGCCTTAGGCTCACCCGATCTTGAAGTTTTCATTAACCCCTCATGAGTTTTTGCCAAATGGTATCTCTTTGCCTTGCCACTATCTTGAGACATTTTATTAAGATAAAACAATTTTTATCTTTCCTTTTGTCGCGACCCAAAATACCCCCTAAGAGTTAGGAATACTTTGACTCGCGTTCTCCGTATCACACCTCTAGTATGATACATAAGACACACGTGGAGACCTGTAAAAGAACCTGAACAAACATAGCGTAAACAAATCCAATACACAGTGGAAATAAAAACACTAATCATAGCGAAAGCAAAACGATTACTCCTATAACTTGGTCCAAGTGTAAACCAACAAAATATACATGTGTACAAATATCCAAAAAGGTGGAGTGGACAAGTCCCACTCTCACTTAACAAAACATAGTATCGAACCTAAGTAGATCAACAAAAGTCGAAGTCACGACACCTATCTACCAAACCATTGTCCTGGTAATGATCCATGGAAGGCTCCGGGTCGAAGTACTCCTCCTCAACCCAAGGCTCTGTACCACAAAGATCAAAGGGACCCGAACACCTGCCAATTATAACAAATATCGGCTGAGCATGGAATACTCAGCATATACAACTAATAACAATAAAGCAATGAGCATAGAGCATACGAATCATGGAGAATGAAATCCTTAAACCATGTCAAAGCGTAGAAACCATGTATAGCATATATGATGAAATCCGAAATCCAAAACCATAACCGTGTGAGTCAACCGATAATCATAGCCTTGTGAGTTCTTATGAGTTCATAGAGTTCATGGAGTTACTTAGAGTCATTTATGATCCGTAGAAACATAGAGCATAGAGCAAAACCATAGAGCCAATACCATAGAGATCTTAGAGCATTTTATTTGTGATCCTTAGAGCTTGTGAGATGATCTTAGACATTGTCATAGAGTTCTTGTGAGTGTGTATCATGATCCTTAGAGCTTGTGAACCGATCTTAGAGATATCATGGAGTTGCTTAGAATCATTCCTTATAAGTCATTTAGTGAAAACCCTTTTCGTAACCTTGAGAAATCCATGGAAAACACCGGTTCATGCGAGACATACGAGCATATGAGCATAGGAGAGTTAAAAACATCCAAAAACCCTTAGAGGCATTTACACAAATACATTGAAGGCATAATAGTAATATCTCACATCCAAGTATAAAACAACATCCTTTTACAACGTACAAATCAAGATGCATATATAGTGTAGATTGAGAAGAAAACATTTAGTAATTAGTAGTATTGCAGGATTGGTAGTAGAGTGTATCTACCTTGGTGAAATCAAAGAGTTTGATTCCCAAAAGCTTGAACAAGTAAGAACCTTGAGTTCTTGGTGGAGAAACACCAAAAGAAATGGAAGGACTTGATCTTCCTTCAAGCTTGAACAACACCTAGTTCTCCTTCTTCTCCTCCTCTCAAAATCCTCAAAAAAATAATGCACTAAGGGTTTCTGAAACCCTAAAGCACGAACAAGCCCTTATATAGGCAAGGGGGTGGTGGCTAAAGTTTTAAACACCTTTAATGAAGAAAGTCTGCGTATAACCGATCGATCGGTGGTACAGACCGAGCGATCAGTGGCTTATCGGTCGATCGGTGGTTTCAACCAAGAGATCGGTTGAAAACACCCTCTCTGGAATTTTCCCCATACAAAAAATTTAACCAGTTGCTAGCTACCGATCGATCGGTAGAGGACCGATCGATCGAAGGATATCACTGAGCGATCGGTGATCCCCTGTTTTGCTGTAAAACCTTGTTTTCACTACTTGAATCCTCTCCAATCCAATCCCAACACTCTTTTATGCTTTAAACACACTCCTTGAGGACATATAGACCTATTGGAACATACACGCCATAACTCCAAACTCGTATATTGACATACGACCCATGAGTGTACAAGACCACACTTAGGCACTATTCACCACTTAGTGAAATAAAATTTCGGGGCTCTACACCTTTATCATTTCTTTTATCTTCCAGACTTTTCTTAATTCCGCCTCTCAAGATCATCACTGCAAGGTACCTCTTTAGACTCACCCCGTCTTGGAGTTTTCATTAACCCCTCATGAGTTTTTGTCTTAGACTCACCCCGTCTTGGGGTTATCATTAACCCCACAGGACTTTTTGCCTTTGGCTCACCCCGTCTTGGAATTTTCATTAACCCCTCATGAGTTTTTGACTTTGGCTCATCCTGTCTTGGAATTTTCATTAATCCCTCATGAGTTTTTGCCAACTGGTATCCATTTGCCTTGCCTTTATCTAGAGGCCTTTTTAAGATAAGCGTATTTATCTTTTCCTTGTCTTCTCTTTAAGACATTATAAGATAATAATTTCATATAAATCACAACATTATGATTTTACACTTTTCATTCTAATTATCTTTATTATAGCTATCTCATAACTATAATTTTATAATTTAGAATAATTCTTTTTCGTATTTCAAATACATAATTTCTCTTATCATAAATTAGAAATTAACATACGTAGAAAATATAACAATAAAGTATCATTACTTTATATTTTTAGTCATATCACCTCGGTGAAGGTTTTTTCACCGGTGAAGTTTAATCCACTCGAACCGTCAGAACTCTTTGTAGAGATTTCTCCAAAAAAATACTAGAAGCTCGATCTTTGTTCTTTGCTATCCCCACGAAGCTTTAGAATCTCCTTTGGAATTATAGAAGCAAGAGGAAGAAGATTGATCAATGGTGTAGACCTTCTATCACCAATAATACTAAGGTTCAAAACCCTAGATTTGCAAAACCCAACTAGGACCACCAATATAGCTCACGAAAATCCCTAGGGGTCTCCCCTAGGGCTCACGGTTTGGAGAGAGAGAGGAGAGGAGAGAAAAAATTATGGAGAATTCTACTTAATGGTCCAGGGTGTTGGGGTATTTATAGACTAGGATCTTATCCTAATCCTACTCCAACTTGATCTTATCTAGTAGGATTTATTAATTAACAATAACTCTTATTATTAATTAAATAAACTCCTACTTAATCTATAACTACTTTAGTTATAGTAATCATATTAATTAAAGAGTCCCTATTATAAGAGGATTCCTTAATTAAAAGGGATAAGTCAACATCCTACACCAAAGTAGGAAACCTAGTCAAACTAGGAATCCATAAGGGGGGCGTGAGCTTCTATGGGGCGTGGGATTTGAGGACTTAAAACTCCTTATTGTAATCTAATTACAATAACATCTTAATCCTAATTGCAATCCATGTCGCAACTCAAAACCCACCCTAGGAGTTAGAGTGAATCTTGGACGACTCATTATGACTTGCTTGACCAAAATAACCTGCAATAGACCTGGAGCATACACAATAGAGGACAATAATAGTGGAAACATAACTACGAAACAAAACAGAAGTCTAAACAAAACCTCTATGTGTATATATACATGATCCGAGTTAATACAAAAAGATACACGAAAGAAAGTGTGGATAGGCCCGCCAAAATACATGAATATACTCTCCCAAACTCACCCACAGCTCACTCACTCAGAATCTACCACCACCTAATAGTAGCCCTCTACCGGAGGTTCCTCCACAGGTTCCTCAACGAACTCCTCTTCTACCCAGGGGCCCGATACGCAGATATCAAAACGGAAATGCGTGATCTTCCCGTGTCTGGGAATACACCAAAATGTCATCAATGAATACAATCAAGCATCGATCCAAGTAAGATCGGAACACCCGGTTCATCAAATCCATGAATGCCGCCGGTGCATTCGTCAGCCCAAAAGGCATGACAAGGAACTCGTAATGCCCATACCGAGTCCTGAAGGCCGTCTTCGGAACATCTTCCGCCTTGATCCTTAATTGATGATACCCCGATCTAAGATCAATTTTGGAGAAGAATCTCGCTCCCTTCAGTTGGTCGAACAAGTCATCGATCCTTGGCAAGGGATAACGATTCTTGATAGTTACCTTGTTCAACTGACGGTAGTCTATACACATTCTCATCGACCCGTCTTTCTTCTTTACAAAAAGGACCGGAGCTCCCCACGGTGACACACTTGGTTGGATGAAACCAAGTTGTTGTAACTCCTCAATTTGCTTCTTCAATTCTTCAAGCTCTATCGGGGCCATTCTATATGGGGCTCTTGAAATTGGAGCGGTGCCCGGAGTAAGCTCTATAGCGAACTCAATCTCCCGATTCGGAGGTAACCCGGGAAGTTCCTCCGGAAACACGTCCAAGAAATCACTCACGACCGGAATGGCCGAGGAGTTTTGTGCTTCTAGGTTTGTTACACTCAAGGCTGCGAGGCGAGCAATGTCCCTCTCTCTTAATCCTCGGAAGTGAAAAGGCTTACCCCCTTCCGGCTTGAAATTCACCATCTTCTCAAAACACGCAACATGCCCGTGATGGTTTGACAACCAATCCATCCCTAAGATGACATCAAAATCCAAGTCCTGAAAATCTAGGACGATGAGATCGGCTAACAGTTCCTTCTCCCCCACTTGAACCACACTATCCCCGAATATCTTGTCCGTATCAACTGACTTGCCGAGTGGAGTTGCAATGGTCAACTCCTGCTTTAACGGAGTAGCCTCAGTCAAAAATCCCTTTGCGAAACTAGGCGACACAAATGAGTGAGTGGATCCTGTGTCGATCAACACTCGGGCAAGACATTCGTTCACTAACAAAGCGCCTGTGCGATTAAGTGATTACTATTAGTAGATTTCAAACAAAAAGCATCATACATAGGTAACCCTTAGTATAGAAACTCACAAAGCAAACCATAGAAATTTTACACAATTTAAATTCTAGAATTCATGCGTACCTTGCACGACATCATCGGATGCACGTGCGTCTCTCTCGGATAAGGCAAAGACTCGGCCCTGTGTGGCTGGGCGAGGAGGCCGGGTAGACTGTGAGGCCCTCGAAGCCTGAGAAGAGCTAGGCTGAGATGTCTGCCTAACCGGGGGCCTGCTCCCTGAAGACTGAGTTGGCAATTGACGCCGGGGACAATCTCTGACCATGTGGCCTTGGTCACCACAATGGAAGCAACTTCCCGAAACTCTCCGGCATTCTCCCGCTGGATGCCTCCTCCCACAAAGAGTGCAAACATCATGCAAATAGGAGGACGGAGCATACCCCGTAGCCTGAGTAACTGCGGGGCGAGGAGCATATGAGGTAGCCGGGCGAAAAGCCGGTGGAGCGAAAGAGCGGGGAGCCTGTGGTGCTGAATACATCCTCTGTGACTGAGCCGGGCCTGCAGACTGATACAAGCTCGTCCTTGCTCTTTTCTCCCCTGAACTACTCGACTGTCCTTTTTCCATTCCTCTTCTTTTGAAGAACTCCTCGGAGTTCGACTCGGCCAATAGTGCTTTATCAACAACTTCAGAATATGTCTCATGTCTAAACATCGAGACTCGGTCCTTGAGATAGGCCTTCAACCCCCTCTCGAATTTCCGGGCCTTCATAGCCTCGGTCACTATCATGTGTGGAGCAAATCGAGATAGCTTCGAAAATTTGGCTTCATAAGCCGCTACAGACATATTACCTTGCTCCAAGGTAATGAATTCGACTTCCATCTTTTCTTTCATCCCGACCGGAAAATACTTCTTGTTGAAAACCTCCAAGAATTCCTCCCAAGTCCAATCTTGACCTTGCCGGGTCAACTCTCGGGTCCGAAGTGCAGACTTCCACCAATGATCGGCCTCGCCTTCAAGCATAAAGGCGGCCCATGTGACCCTTTCCACTTCAGTAGGTGCTAATACCGAGAATATCTTCTCAAGTTGCCGGTCCAACCCTCGGCAACAAGTGGATCAATGCTTCCACAAAAAGTTGGAGGCCTCATCCTCCGAAAAGCTTCTATCCCGGCTTGGGCTCGGTTAGGAGGAGCCGGTATGAGCGCCGCATTAGGCGGAGTGGCCGGTTGCCTTGCCGCCAACATAGCCAAGGTCTCGGCTATGGATGCGAATGCTTGGGCAAAGTCGGGTTGATAATCACCCGATGGAGCATCACCTCCATTACCCCTTGTGTTGTACCCGCGACCCCGGGTATTGCGTCTCATGATTTCTCCTGAGAACGACAATACAACATGAGTCTAACTTGGATACGCATTTAGTACAATTTCGCAATTCACTTAATACATATTCATCAAGCACATTTAATAAGTACAACACAAATAATGTACACATGGTATATAACACAATAGCATAACATACAATCCGTGTTCCTAGCGTAGGACTCTATGTTCGGTTGAAGTTCAACCCATTTTGACTAAGACTAACTTGTTAGTCTATACTTGGAATACAACTCTCTAAGGTGATTCTAATACCTTGTTCAATCATCTAAGTGACCCTAGGGACTCTAATGCCTAGAGCTCTGATACCACTCTGTAACGCCCCAAAATACCCCCTAGGAGTTTAGGGATATTTTAGGTGTCACACTGCGAACCTATCAAACCATCCTGTAATGCACAAGATAAAATACAGTACTCATAACGATAATCAGAGCGCGGAAGCTATCATATATGCGGAAGCGTAAACAAATTTTCATTTCTTCTGATGATCCAAAATAGTATTCCAAGTTAACATAAATACAAGACATGTCTAAGCCTAAGGTGGACAGGCCCACCTATCAAAATATCAAAATACACCAAACCCTCTCATACTCTCCCCTCAACAGTAGTCGAGGTATGGCCACGCATCGAGGTCTCGGTCCGCCTGAGACTGTAATGGGATAGCCGACTCTCTCTCCTCTGTATACTCTTCCTCGACCCAAGGCTCCGGGTCGAGGGCTCCCTCAATACCTGCCGACATGAAAGTACGGCTGAGCATGGAATACTCAGCGAGTACAAGCTACTAGCAGACCATAACAGTAATAAAAACACATAACAGTAATATCATACAAGCAGTAATAGAAACATCACAAGGAAACAGTATAGGGCATGACACAATACAAGCATCCTGACGTGCGTACATGAATGCGAAAATGCCAATAAAACTCATGCTTGAAAACCCTTGTCATGTCCCGGTATGCCTCGTAGAAATCATGTATGCGTGCATGCATGAATGCATGATCATCATCTTGTAAACCTCCATTTTGTAAACTTGTGAGCCAGAGGCTAGCACCCGAATCTCCCTGGGCTGCCAACCTCCTTGATATGCAATGCACTTGTGAGCCAGAGGTTAGTACCCGAATCCTTCCTGGGCTACCAACCTCCTTGTTATGAAATGCACTTGTGAGCCAGAGGTTAGTACCCGAATCCTCCCTGGGCTACCAACCTCCTTGTTATGAAATGCACTTGTTGTTTATTGTATGCACATGCTCTTGAAATCTCGGTTCATGCTATCATGCGTGCTCGTGTACGTGTCAATAGTGACTATCATGATAATGAGGATCGTCAAGACATGGCATTGCAATTCCATTCATGATATGAACATGGGTAACTTAAGTAATTTGCATAACGTTTGATCAATTTATCATTTATAAGAACGCATGCATAAAACCCATTTCTATATTCTTCATTGAGATCATTTATTCATAGTTTAGGTATTTTGTCAAACACTTTCATACATTATTCCTTAGTAGTTTATCTCCTTCTTTTAAATGCATATTTTCCATTCAATCACACAATGGTAAGTTTGTTATTTGTACTATGCCCATCCTCCATTTTCCAATCCACAACCCACACATCATACATCACATTCGGCATCCAATCGCCACATCCAATCTCCCATCCACACATTCATTCCATTTCTCTTATCTTGTTTATATTTGTTGAGTTAATACAATGCATAGGGAAGGAAAAGCATAATATATAGAATCACCATTTACACTAGAAAACCTAGGTTATTGCTAGGGAAAGTTAGTAGGGTGTACTAACCTTAAATCAAGGCTTGATCCTTGATAGAAACCTTGATTGAAGCTCCAACTTGAAAGAAGAACACCTTTGCTTGAAGGAGACTTGAGTTGAGGAAGAAACCCCTTTCAAAAATGTGCTTGGGTTGCTGCCCTAGCTTGGAGAATGGTTCACACACGAGCTTGAGCCTCGATTTTGAAGCAACTTGAGTTGGGGTGAGCTATGGTTCTTAAACCCCCTTTGATTTCCTTCTCAAAACCAAACCCTAGGTTAGAGCTTTCTCCTCTTCTCTCTCTATCTCTCAAAATGTCTAAGGGTTGTGAATGAGGGCTCAAAGGGTCGAGCAAACCCTTATGGGTAAGGGTTTAACACCCAAAAGACGAAAACGCCCTTACTGAAATTTCTGCAAAAACGCGAAGACCGAGCGATCGGTGGTTATGACCGATCGATCGGTTGCCTACCGAGCGATCGGTGTTTATGACCGATCGACCGGTCAAAAACTCACTCTCTGGAAAATTCCCCATACAAAATTTCTGAACCGCGCGATAGCTACCGATCGATCGGTTATTGACCGATCGATCGCTGACTGGACCGAGCGATCGGTTCTCTGTATGTCTGGACTGTTTTGACCATATCTTTTGACTCGCTCGTCGGATTTCGACGATTCAACTTGCGTTGGGTTCGTCTTTCGAAAACGCACATTTCTAACATTTCAGAATTTCCGATTTCTCCCTTATTTATTAATTAGACTACAAAAACGGCCAATTAGCTACGAAGGTGCTATTCATTAAGGATGAAAAAGTCCGGGGTGCTACAATGGATATGGGTCAAACCCATTTCCCCTTTAATTATATTAATCAAATAATTACTAAAATAATCCCTTAGTTTAAATTAATAATTAATTTAAACAATAGATTAACTATTAATCTATTTAATTAAATGATTACTTGTATCACTTAACTAATTGA
>JABCRI010001170.1:0-30799 GCA_015143295.1 Tetracentron sinense | reverse complement strand
TCCCCTCCGACCTTCTGTTATTGCGAGCATTCGTCAATGATGACCGCACTTTCTCTCAACCAGTACTGGGGCTTTTCTGTCGTAAAATGGTCTTTATGGAAGTTGATATTTTCAATATAGAAAAATATATGTATATGTCAGTTCTTTTCTAATGTTTCTTTAAAAGTGTTTTGGAAGTTCAGTTCAATAAAAAAGTATTCATGAGCAAGAGTTCTATTCATAAGCTAGGAACTAGACAGTGGACTTGTTCTAATCCCAGAAGCTTATATGTGATATTGGATTGTGGAAGAATTTATTTGTAAATAAATTGTGAGATAGTACTTGCAAGTAATTCTCTAATTTATGGATGTTGATCACAATGTGTTAATGGACATTATTGTGATTAGTGGAAGTCTAGGGACTTAGATAGCATTCTATGATCCTAATGGAATTATTGGAAAGTGTTTCATAGCAACAAGGCTACACCCTATTGATGATGCACTTGGCCCCACAACCGGAATGGGAGATCCCTTTAGATCCCACACACTAGGAGCTTCTCAAGACTTTTAATTTAATTTAAAATTAAATTAATTAATTTTTCCATGTAATTCACTATATGGTATCGTGAAGCTCTTATAGGGGAAATCACATGAGATGTGATTAACTAAATGGATAGGACCCATATGAGATTTTGATAAAGATCAAAAGGTGACAACATGAGATGTTATACACAAAAATGGGCGTAAGATTGTGGGGCCCACCTAGGGTGGGATGCCCTAAGTTAATAATAATTCTCTATTATCTCTAATTGTTAACTAATAGTTAGTTACTAATTAAAGATTTGTTTCCTAATTGGATTAGGAATACATAATGGGAATTAAATAGGACTTCTAATTAGATTAGACAAGTTTCTATTTTCATTGAATTGAAATTTCGATTTGATTTGATTTGTGGATTTTCAGATTTGTATTTGATTATTAGAATCAATATAGTTTCAGTATTCGGACATAACTCTATGATTGTTACTCCTATTTTGGTCCAATAGTACATCATTTTGAAGCCGTCGAAAAGATCTATAATATTCGTGAAGAACGATTTTTCAGAATAAATCGTTTTGAAGGTCAAAACCTCAGTCAAAAATCCAAAGCGGAATAATCACAATAGAATTAAAAAGAGAGTTCTAATTGGATTAGAGTTTAGAAAGAGGAGTTTGACTTGATCTACAAGTTAGCAATCAAGGGGTCTATAAATAGACCCCTAGTGTGGAACATCCAACACAACATTAAGAAAATCAAAAGGATTTTCTCTCTTTCTCTCTCTCCCTCAATTGTGTACAACCACCTCTCCCATCTTCTTCCTTTTGGGTTGGTTCTTGATCTTGTTGAAGATCAAGATTGTTTCTTTAAAGATCAAGATTAAATCTTTAATGATCAAGAAACATTCTTGGATCAAAGAAAAGGAAGAAAGGATTAAAGATCATTGATCAGAAGGGCCATTAGCTTCCGTTGGAGAAAAGCTTTGGAGATTTAAAGAAGGTTCGTGTGAATCCACATGTGGTTTTACACTTGAGAAGCTTTGTAAGTATGTTTTCTCATACCATGATTTAATATGATCATAAGATGACCCTTATGAAGATTTTGATTAGATCAAAATCAAGTTTTAATTAAAAAATCGTGCTTCAAAAATTTTTATATTCATGTCTTTCAGTGTCCGCATCATCAACTACCAAAGCGGCAACTCATCCAATGTTTTTATGACGGATTGACTAAACACAATCGTCAAATGTTAGATGCCTCTTGTGGCAGAACATTCATGCTTAAAAATGAAAATGAAGCTTGGGAACTCTTTGAGAACCTAAGTGAAAACTTAATGCAACATGCCACCTCAAATCGGTATGAGAGACAAACATCTACCACTTCTCAAAAGAGGGGCATTTATGAGGTGAATAACCATGTATATGTCTCTAATAAAGTAGATGCGTTGTCTCGAAAGTTAGATCAACTTATGTCAGCAAGACATATTCGCACAACAACCCCACCCCAAGCTTCATCATCTAATGAGGTGTGTGCTTTGTGTTCGAGTCCTGCTCATCTCATTTATGATTGCCCTTCGGCAACCCAATTCCCTAAAAAATTGTTTAGGAGCATGTGAGTGTCATGTATGCAAGATCGAGTAATGATCCATTTTCCACACATACAACCTAGTATAGAGAAATCATCCAAATTTCTTATGGCAACCACAAGCTCCAAACAACTCCTTTTCTCAGTCGCTGAGACAGAATGTCCGACCATTTCCGAATCAGTCCAATTATCATACTGCTCAACAACAACAGGATCAACACTCTTCTCCTCCAAGAAATTAAAATTTTGAGGAGAAAGTGTTGACCGCTCTTCAAGGGTTAGAGGCTAATACTCAATTATTATAAACCAACACCCAGTTGTTACACTCTCATACTTAGTAAATCCAAAAACTGGAGGCCCAAATGGGACAAATAGCTAATATGGTGAATAAGAGAGAGGAAGGGAAACTCCTGAGCTAATTGGTGAGTAACCCAAGAGGTGCGCACATAGTTGATGATGCTCAACAAAGTGGGAATCACAGTGAGCATGTGCAAGCGGTCACCACTTTGAGGAGTGAAAATGTATTGTAAAATAGAGTTGGAGAAAAGAAGGATAGGGAAGAAGAAGGGCCCAAAGTGAGCTCAACCAATTCAAATGGATAGGGAGTGAATGTTTTCGAGAAGGGCACAGTTCCTTTTGCAACTTCATCTCATTTCACTCCCGATGCACCTTATGTGCCGAGAGCTCCATTCCCTCAGTGCTTAGATGCACCATCTCCCTTTGGTAAAAAGTGAGCCAAAGTGGAAGAAATGATAGAGGTTTTGAGATAGGTCAAGATGAACCTCCCTTTACTTGATGCTGTCAAGCAAGTTCAGGCCTATGCAAAATTTTTAAAGGACTTGTGCACTCAAAAGTACAAATCTATGACACATGTGTCTAAGAAAGTCCTTACTGAGTAGGTGAGCTCCATTTTGCAACATTCTACCCCTCCTAAATTTAAAGATCCGAGTACCCCTACAATTTCTTGTGTCATTGGAGATCACTCCATTGATCGGCCACTCCTTGATTTAGGAACTAGTGTGAATTTGCTTCCCTTCTCAGTTTATGAGCAGCTCGGTTAGGAGAGCTTAGCCCCACTTTAGTCATTTTGCAATTAGCGTATAGATTTGCTAAGATGCCACATGGGGTGATTGAAGATGTCCTAATCTAGGTCGAAAAATTCTATTTTCCTATTGACTTCCTCGTCCTTGATATGGAACCGGTTCATAATTCTAAAACATAAATCTTCGTTATCCTAGGTCGCCCATTTTTTGGCAACTGCCATTGCCTGCATTAATTGTAGAACGGGTGTGATGAATGTGTTTTTCGAGAACATGAATGTCAGCTTAATATTTTCAATGCCTATAACTAACCATCAAAAGAAGAGGAATGTTTCTTGGTAGACTTGATAGGAGAACCAGTTGAGAAAGCTCTTCCATTTATTTTGAGTGATAATCCACTAGAGGCATATTTAGGTCATTTTGATTTAGAGGCTTTGATATCGAAGGATCCGTTGAGGAAGTAAATTCCATTTTTAACTCTACTCCTCTTATGGATTTTCCTCTATGGAAAAGCCGAAAAGAGCCATTGACGACTACTGCTAGTATTCCTGCCATCCCTTCCCTAGAGGCCCCACCTAAACTTGAGTTAAAGCCACTTCCGACAACACTCAAGTATGTCTTCCTAGGTCCGGATGAGACTCTCTGGGTAATAATTGCATCCAATTTGTCTACCGAGAATGGGAGTCAGTTGTTGGTGGTATTAAAAAGCCACAAGGGAGCTATAAGATGGACTATAGCTGATTTGAATAAGATTAACCCTTCCATTTGCATGCATCGCATTCATCTTGAAGAGAATGCAAAACCATCGTAAACATTCGCGAGAAATGAAATGGAGGCTAAATCCCAACATAAAGGAAGTTGTGAAATTGTTAGATGCGGGTATCATATACCCCATCTCGGATAGAAAATAGGTAAGTGCTACCCAAGCAGTGCCTAAGAAATCAGGGATCACAGTTGTAGAGAATACAGTTAGAGTTCCAGTTCCCATGCGTACCACCACTGGATGACGTGCATGCATTGATTACAGAAGATTGAACTACGCGACAAGGAAAGATCACTTTTCTTTGCCGTTCATTGACCAAATTCTTGAGAGACTAGCGGGGAAGAGTTTTTATTGCTTCTTCGATGGTTATTTAGGATATAACCAAGTCCCAGTATACCCCGAAGACCAAGAGAAAACAACTTTTAGATGCCCCTTTGACACTTTTGCCTATAGGCATATGCCATTTGGATTATGCAATGCACCTACTACCTTTCAGAGGTGCATGCTATCCATTTTTTTTGATGATTTCTCTATTTTCGGCACCTCTTTTGAAGATTGTCTACACAATTTGAACTTGGTCCTTCAAAGAAGTGAAGAGACCAATTTAGTTGTAAGTTGGGAGAAGAGCTATTTTATAGTTCAAGAGGGACTAGTGTTAGGATACATTATGTCTAGGAGATGCATTGAAGTAGATAAGGTCAAGATTGATCTAATTGCTAGTCTTCCACTGCTCACAATGGTTACACAAATCCGGTCATTCCTTGGCCATGCAGGATTTTGTAGACGCTTAAATAAAGACTTTAGTAAAATCTCCAAACCCTTGTGCAATTTATTGTTTAAGGATGTCGCATTTGTCTTTGATGAAGCATGTCTAGAGTCAATTTGTCTCTCCCATTTGAGCTAATGTGCGATGCATCTGACTATGCAGTCGGTGTTGTTCTAGGAAAAAGGGAAAATAGGACTCCACATACCATATATTATTCTAGTAAAACCATCTCAGATGCCCAACTCAATTATACTACAACTGAGAAGGAATTACTAGCAATAGTATTTGCTCTGGACAAGTTTAGATCTTATCTCCTAGGTTCAAAAATTTTGGTGTATTCCAAAATTTTGGTGGGTTTTGAAACTTAACTATCTTAATTGATATTCTTGAGTACCTCATGTGGAGTTAGATGATCTAAAATTTGAAAAAACTTGACATATAATAAAAATAGAGAGAAAAGAACAGGGAACTTGACCAAACTTTATACCAAGTCACCGGGCCTCTTGCCTTAGTAAGCAATGAGCATTCACGTCAAACAGTGAAAGTTTTGGAATAGTAAAAGCCAGTGTGTAACTAGGTTAAGTCTGTAGCCTATTTGACTCAATTTAATAATCCCTTAGGGGTGTCTTGACACCTAGTGCCCTAAAACCTTCTGGTTTGGGAGTTATTGGCCTAACACTCGCTAAATGGGTTGTCTAGGAAGCTTAATGGACTTAATCTTTGCACTGTATACACATAGAAAAAATATAATAATAAAAAAATAATTTTTTTATTCAACTCTCATGATTCAAAAGATAATTTCCTTTGGCAGTTTAAATTGATAGAAAATCTGATAACAAATGGCTAAACTGAATAATGTTAGGAAGTTAGGTTAAGATCACATACTCAATAGCTAGTTCACAATACACATCAAAGAATACTAATGGCTAATCTGTGAAAAAGCTTAACTGTTCAAAACTAGGTAAAAATTATGTGACATTAAGAATTTGGAGAGTCAAAAGTTTAAGTCTATCAAAGATTTGTAGATTATCTTGTATGTGTTATAGATTTTAGAAGTTAGAACATATTTCAATTATTATTTTGAACAATGCATGTCTTTTTTAACATAAATGCAAAATTACGTTTTGATACTGATGTTTGTGGGTATCGTCCTGGTAAACTCTCACGAGACTCAACTCGTCCACTAGGGCCACCTAGGGGTTTAAAAGGCTTATTGCATATGTCGTGACCCAGAATCCCACCTAAGAGTTAGGAGAGACTTTGAGAGTGATTGTACGCCACATCATACCATCCTGTATAAAATAAACAAGACAACTAACATAGCGAAAACATAAACCAAAAATTTATTCTATATACATTGACAGTATTCCAAGTTGTAACAAAACTCTACATGACAAAAGTATGAAGTGGACATGCCCACTTTAACAAAATAACAAAATACAATCACTCCCTCACTCCCGCTCAATAGTATTCAGGATAAGGCCACCTATCCAGGTTCCTATCTCTTATGGCTGAGCCTCTGCCGGCTCCTCCTCACCGTAGTCCTCCTCGACCCATGGATTGGGAGCACAAATATTGAACGGACCTGCCGACATAAAATGTACGGCTGAGCCTGGAATACTCAACGTGATACAAGCTACTATCTAACAATGTTATGAAACATTAACATGCAACAGTTCATCAAAATCTTAGAGCATAGAGCGGAAACCAAATATACATCTTAACTTAGAAATGTACATAGTTTTCCAAAAAATATACTCTTATGAGCTTTCGTTAAAATCAAACTTATGAGTCTTATTAGAAACCATGACTTATGAGTCTTTTGAGTTCTTGTGTGAATCAAGGTTCTTATAAGATCTTTGAGCTTATGAGAATCACTTATGAGTTCTTTCGAGATCTTTACTTATGAGACTTATGATCTTATGAGTTCCTTCGAAATCTTTGCTTATGAGACTTATGAGACTTTTGAGATCCTTATAAGCTTATGAGCCATCATCCTTGACCAACCCTTAGTTTGACTTTATCACCTTATGAGTTTGAGCTAGATATGACATATTTAAATTTATCCAGATCAATGATCTCTAAGACCTAGAGGGGGGGGTGAATAGGTCTATCTAATAATTTCTAACCAATTTTAATTTTTCAATTAATATGTTTAGAAATCAATGAAGAATTCACTCAGACAATTCACACAAATCAAACACAGAAGATTTTTACGTGGAAAACCCTAACGGGAAAAAACCACGGGACCTCGTTCAGCAACAAACTTCACTATGAAAAGATTTCAAGTACAAGACAAGATCTTACCAAAACAGAAACGACGTTCCTAGGTATAGACTCTTACTCTTGATTTCCACGAACCAGCAGGTTCGATCTCCGCCGTAGCAGCTTCGGTTCCACACCGACCAAATCTTCTCAAGCTACTTCAAAACCACGATCACACACGATCGATCTCCTTCCACGAAGGCTCCAGATCAAACACTGGATACACACACAAGGTGTGGGGTTGTGAATCAATTTAGGAAGTTTCAAACCCTGGAGGGATCTCATATAGATCTGAGATCACACAATGCAAGATCAAAGGTTTAGATCTATACTTGCATTCTCTAGGATCAAAGAAAGAGGAGGGATCAACAAAGATCTAAAAGAACAAGAGGAAAAACCCTAGAGGAGTTTCTCAGACCTCTACTCTTTCAAAAATAAACAAAGATACGAATTAGGTCTCCAAAAATTTGTTTATATAGGATTTAAAAAAAGAATCCAGAAAAATAAAAATTCTTTTTACGGGGACCGATCGAGCGGTGCACATTACCGATCGCTCGGTCCAAAACGGATCGATCGGTGCACATTACCGATCGATCGGTTAAAAATCATCTCTCTGGAAAAATACCCCATACAAATTTTTTGTCTAGTCGATAGGCACCGATCGCTCGGTAGGCTACCGATCGATCGGTCTCAACACCGAGCGATCGGTTGAGACAGAATTTTTTCCAAACCATATTTCTTTTCATGTTTATTTGATTCAACTAAGATCAAACAACTTTGTTAGGTTTAAAACTATCCTCCTAGGTATGTTTAGAATTATCTAAGTCAAATCCAACCTAGGTAGGGGTCTCTAAGTCCATTACCTTTCTAGATCCAGAGTAGGAGCTTTTTCTTCACTTTCTTCAATCTTCTTGATGCTTTAGTTCTTTTCTTCTGATAAGTTGAACACGACTCGACTCACATGACCTATCTAATGATCACGGAATTTGCCAACACCTACTTAGGGATTTACAATCTCCCCCTTTGGCAATTCTGGGACA
This sequence comes from Tetracentron sinense, assembly GCA_015143295.1. Classification (NCBI taxonomy): domain Eukaryota; kingdom Viridiplantae; phylum Streptophyta; class Magnoliopsida; order Trochodendrales; family Trochodendraceae; genus Tetracentron; species Tetracentron sinense. Next base: position 22,826 of record JABCRI010001170.1, on the reverse strand, counting down.
AAACAAGACTAACTCATATACTAGGTTCAAAATTTTCCAAATGATTTAAAAATGGAAAATTGACCTTTACATGACTCAAAAATAATTACATGACATTTGACATTTTAACTTGTCATGATTCACCAAACTTAGAACCCGTTTGCCTGCACATGCAAAATCAAAAACCTGTGAAGCATGGGAAATAGAATATGGGAAGAAGTAAAACATGTATAACATCCACAATTCCACAATACTATATCCATAACAGGTTAATCATGTATCCATAACATCATTAACATCATCCACAAAATCACAAAATCATCATTAACATCATCCACAAATTTATATCCATATGCATATCATGCACTCTCCCCCTTTTTGGCTCGAAATGCCAAAGGCGGACTATAAACAATAAAATTAATGCATAAACATCAAATGAGATGAGATATAAGAGAATGAGAATAAACCATCCAAATTCATACATCCATAACCAAGTCAATAACATCCAAAAAGGTTTGTACGGAGTACAACCAAGACAAAATACATCTAAATCTCAAACTAATACTAGGACTAAGGTAAACTCCAAAATATACACATGAACCATAAGGAGTATCTATCCTAGTACATCAATCTAACTATCACTCCTGCTCATCATCAGAAGTGAGCTGGGACTCATAATAAGCTCGAAAATCACGAACATCTCTCTGTACGCCCAGCACTGCTGCATCGAGTGATCCAAGTCTTCCACGAATCTCTGTGGTGAACTCCTGGTGGGATGAAATATGCGTTGAGAGATCCATCTGCATCTCTCTCATCATTCTGGCTAGATCATCAATCGTGGCCGGAGGTGGATGAGAGGATCCTGTACCAAAATCAGCATCCTCCTCAATATCTCGAACTGAAGCATGAGAGAAACTCTGAGCGATGGTCTTTTTGTTGATTGGACCTTTCGGATTACGGGTAGGAACTCCAGGAGGAGCAATAATCCCTTGAGAACCAAGGAGCTTAGTAATCAGGGATCCAAACGGAAGAGCTCCAACCACAGTTTGAGTTTGATGGGCTTGAATCATCAAATCAATTATGTGTGCTGCAAGGTCAATATCATGTCCACGAAGGAGACTGAATAAAAATTGAGCTCTATCTTCCCTAAGGTCTGCAGTATGAACCTTTGGGTGGATATTGGCACTCATTACTAGGTTTACAAGTCTAGCATCCCTAGTGAGTTTTGTTACTTCTATTGAGGAACCAACCCAAAGTGTAGGAGCACCACAAAGAAAGGTGACTACATTGTTCATAGATTCTTTATCCTCATCTTTCTTGTATTTATAAGGATAATAGGCATCTGGAACTCGAGGACAACCAAGAAATTTAGCAATGATATTTGGATTTATCAAAACTGATTGTTCTAAAGATCGAGATTTAAAAGACCAGGTTTTAAAATTGATTTCAGAGAAATTTGAGTAAAATTCCTGGACTAACTGAATAGGAGCAGGATCGGATAAAGTGAGAAGACCTTCCCAGTTACGATCGGTAATGAGCTTAGAAAGGTAATAATCACCAAAATCTGAAATTCTAATGCTCCTTTCAACCATAATACCCTTTTTACTAAAATACTCACTATAAAGCTGAGCAGCACTAGGGCTAATGAAGGGACCCAATAGAACATTTGAAGATGAACTAGCTTTTCCCTTTTGTTCCCGGGTTTTATCTGCCAAAGAATTTTGGCGATTTTCAGTAGTAGAATCCACCATTCTACGGATTGGTCGATCCCCTATTGAAATCCCATGTCCTATTGGAGTGAAGGAAAAGGGCTCTTGGTTTTGCTCATCTTCAGGAGGGTCCTCTTGGTTGTTGAGGACCAACCTTCGGCGTTTGGGAACGCCAGACATGAGATAGGCTAGAAGGAATAAGGATAAAATGAAAGCCATGGATGAACAGTCGATGCCCTAGATGAGAAATTCAACCTATACGCAAGAAAACGTACAAGGCTTACCTTTTTGATGCTTGGGAAACCCTTAGAGTTGAATGGAATGACCGTAGGAAGGATTTGGAGGAGAGGTAACCGAGAGATCGCTCTGGAGTTCGGAGAAGAAGTGAACAGAAAAAGGAGAAATGAGGGTTTTATAACCCTGTTCACGAAAGACCGATCGATCGGTCTTTAACACCGAGCGATCGGTGGTCTGAAAAGATTTTCAAAAATTTTACTTTTAAAACCATTTCTCCCCCTCAACCAATTGTACAGTAAAAACTCATTTTCACCTCAAAATAACCAATTCACCAAAAAATTTGCAATAATTGATTTCATTAAAATCATAAAGAATAATTACCCAAGAATTGATATATCAAGTACAGTCATAAATAAGGATTATGTAAACAATAATTGATTTTCACAGGTGATTAATTATGGTATTTGCATCAAATTCACAATCAGAGTCAAGAAACAATTAGAAGTAATGTTAGTGTGAAATCAAAATTCATTACTTGACTCTTTGAATTGGTTTCCTTCCTTAAGCTAGATTTTGACATTATAGCTCAAATGGGACTCTAAAATTTTCAAAAACTAGTTTTAAAACCAATAAACATCCATACTTATATGATGAGCAATTTTTACCCCAAATTTGACTAACAAATTTATTTCATTTCTTTTTCAGTCAAATTGTACTCATTGTGAAAATTCTTTTTGGAGTACACATATATAGTTTTTAGCACATTGGTGACTTTCACACAAGTGAGAAGGTAGCTCTTTCTAATGACAGTGGGGGCTTTCACACTAGCAATCCATATAGATACCTACTGTTTGTCTAGGTAGCCATTACTCACTCTTTGTATTCACTAGTAGCTATCACACAAACTCACAGGTAGTCCTCTCCATGTCAATAATTTTTATAACTAGGGGGCTCACCTTATGGAATTTTTTTTATCACATTGGTTATACTAGATTTGATTAATCTAGGGAACCATATGGTATAATATCAGAACCTTTAAATAAGAACTAATACCATCTAAAGAATCAGTCAGAGTGCATGTGCAACACATAACATCTTTGTTTACTCAACTCTAACTGAGATTAGTTAGCATGACCAAATTCAATCACGAGATCGAACCAACAGTTGACCTATCCTAATTTACTCAATCCTATGAAATATTTATCCTTGGATTATATGTTCAAATATGATTTCAAGGAAATAAATGATGTTTTTGGATTTTTTATAAAAAAAAATAAAAATAACAAAAAATAGCTCTATGACATGAATAGAACATGAAGAACACATAGGCTATGAAACAAGTACACCTTTACTCAACTCCGCACAAACCTATGGATTTCCTAAGGAGTTCAAACCTAAGGGAATCTAAGGGTTTTGTAAGAATGTCCGCAAATTGATTCTCTATTTGGACATACTCTATAGACACAATCTTTTGCTCAACAAGATCACGGATGAAGTGATGTCTAATGTCTATGTGTTTTGTGCGAGAATGTTGAACGGGATTTTTGGAAATATTGATAGCACTTGAATTATCACAATACACAGTCATAGTGCTCTATTCCATCCCGTAATCATTCAACATCTGCTTCATCCACAGAAGTTGAGTGCAACAACTGCCAGCTGCTATGTACTCAGCTTCTGCAGTGGACAATGAAATTGAATTCTACTTTTTGCTAAGCCAAGCAACTAAGCAGTTTCCAATATAGAAACATCCTCCTGAGGTGCTCTTCCTATCATCAGCATTTCCGGCCCAATCGGCATCGGAATATCCAACTATCGTGGCATTTGTATCAAAAGAATACAAGAGGCCAAATGATAGAGTTCCACTCACATATCGAATGATAAGCTTAACTGCAAGGAAGTGAGACTCTTTTGGGCTCGCTTGATAGCGGGCACATGCACCAACACTAAAGGCTATGTCTGGTCTAGTAGCAGTTAGGTAGAGTAAACTACCAATCATGCTTCTATAAGAAGTTTGATCAACATCTTTGCCTGAAGCATCTTTACTAAGTTTTGTAGTAGAACTCATAGGAGTCCTTACATGCTTAGCAAAGCTCATGCCAAATTTCTTCACTAGATTTTTAGCATATTTGATTTGAGATACTGAGATCCCAGAATCCAATTGCTTGATCTGAAGACCAAGGAAGAAACTTAGCTCACCAACCATGCTCATTTCAAATTCATTTTTCATTTGTTCAGCAAATGAAAGAGCATGTAAGTCTAATGTGGAACCAAACACTATGTCATCAACATATATCTGGGCGATGACAATATCACCTTTCACATTCTTTATGAAAAGGGTTCTGTCTACTCCCCCTCTCGAAAATCCGTTTTCCAAGAGATAAGTGGTCAGCCTCTCATACCAAGCTCTTGGAGCTTGCTTTAAACCATAGAGGGCCCTTTTTAACCGATAGACTTGATCAAGGTGATGTGGATCTTCAAACCCTTTTGGTTGTTCCACATAGACTTCTTCCTGTAGAATGCCATTCAAAAAGGCACTCTTAACATCCATTTGAAACAACTTGAATTTCATATGGCAAGCCACAGCTAGAAGAATTCTAATTGATTCTAGCCTGGCTACTAGAGCAAAGGTCTCATCGAAGTCAATACCTTCAATTTGGGTGTATCCTTGTGCAACTAACCTAGCCTTATTTCTTATGATAGTACCTTTTTCATCAGTTTTGTTCTTGAAAATCCATTTGGTACCTATCACATTTGTATTGTCGCGACCCAAAATACCCCCTAGGAGTTAAGGATACTTTGACTCGTGACCGCCGTATCATACCTCCAGTATGATACATAAGGCACACGTGGAAACCTGTCAGAGTACCTGCATATACATAGCGGAAACGAAATACAATGCACAGCGGAAAATAAAATACTAAACATAGCGGAAGCAAAATGAATACTCCTATAGCTTGGCTCAAGTAAGAACCAACAAGTATACATGTGTGAGAAACCCAAAAGTGGAGTGGACAAACCCCACACTCACATAACAAAATGACACAAGTTCTAAGTCGGTCGATCAACAGAAATCGAAGTCACGACTCCTATCTAGAGCACCATCGTCATGATAGTGATCCATGGAAGGCTCCGGGTCACGGTACTCTTCCTCGACCCAAGGTTCGTCGCCACACAAATCGAATGGAACCCGAGCACCTGCCGATCATAACAATATCGACTAAGCATGGAATACTCAGTGTATACAAACTAAGAACAATAAAGCGGTTAGGCATGGAGCATACAAGACATGGAGAATGAAATCCGAACAATCCTTAAAGCATGGAAACCGTGAAAACATATGTGAGATAATATTCGAAACCAAAACTGTAACCGTGTGAGTCAATCGATAATCATAGCCTTATGAGTTCTTGTGAGTTCATGGAGTTACTTAGAGTCATTATAATCCGTAGAGACATAGAGCATAGAGCAATACCGTAGAGCATTTCCATAGAGCATAACCTTAGAGATCTTAGAGCATTTCATTGTGATCCGTGGAGCTTGTGAGACGATCTTAGAACATTATCATAGAGTTTCCTTGTGAGCACGGTATGATCCTTAGAGCTTGTGAAACGATCTTAGAGAAATCATAGAGTTACTTAGAATCATTCATTATTCGTCTTTTCGTGAAAAACCTTTATTTGTACTTTGAGAAATCCATGGAAACCATCGGTTCATGCGAGACATGCGAGCATATGCACTTAATAAGAGAAATCATCGTATTTAAACATAGAATCCCTTAGAGGTATTTCATCAAACACTTAGAGTGCATCATAATAGTAACCTTCATCCAAGTATATAATCACACCTTTTTCATACATAAAATCAATACACATAGATAGGGCATAGATAAGAAGAATCATACTTAGTAACTAGTAGGATTGCAAGATTGTAGTAGAGTGTATCTACCTTAGAGAAATCAATGGATTTGACTCCCAATGGCTGGAACAAGCAAGAACAGTGAGTTCTTGGTTGGAAATCACCAAGGGAAGTGGAAGAACCTTGATCTTCCACAAGCTTGATCAACAAATAGTTCCTCTCCTTCTTCTCTCTCTCAAAATCTCCTAAGATAGGGCACAGAGGGTTTCTGAAACCCTAAGGCACGAACTCAGCCTATTTATAGGCAAGGGGTTGTGTTTAAAGTCTTAAACACCCTTAATGAAGAAAAATTGCGTATGACCGATCTCGATCGGTGGTATGGACCGAGCGATCGGTGGCTTACCGGTCGATCGGTGTTATGACCGAGAGATCGGTCAAAAACACTCTCTGGAATTTTTCCCCATACAAAAAAGTTAACCGTGCGACAGCCATCGAGCGATCGGTAGTGGACCGATCGATCGCAGGTAATGACCGAGCGATCGGTGCTCTGTTATGTCTGGACTGTTTTGACCATATCTTTTTACTCGCTCGTCGGATTTCGACGATTCAACTTGCGTTGGATCCGTCTTTCGAAAACGAACATTTCTGACGTTTCGGAATTTCCGATTCCTCCCTTATTTATTAATTAGACTACGAAAACTATGAAAACGGCCAATTAGCTATGAAGGTGCTATTCATTAAGGATGAAAAAGTCCGGGGTGCTACATGTATTGTTAGGCCTAGGTACTAAATACCAAACATCATTCCTAGTAAACTGAATTAACTCTTCTTGCATTGCATTTATCCAATTATCATCTGCAAGAGCTTCAGCTACATTCTTGGGTTCAAAAGATGAAGTATAGCAAATGTAGCTAACTTCATTTTCAATTTGTTTCCTCGTTCTCACTCCACTATCAAGATCACCAATTATATCAGTGGGGGTGTGAGGACTCATGACCCTAGAATGTGTAGGTTTTGATGGAGATGATTGCTTATTAATAAGTGGAGTTGAAACAGTTTCAACATTTTCATTTTCAGCACTTTCATCATCCTCAAGTTGCACATTTTCAACACCGGAGTCATCCACAACTACATTTATGGACTCCATAATCGTAGAGGTTCTCAAGTTGTACACTCGATAAGCTCTACTGTTGGTGGAATATCCAAGAAATATCTCTTCATCACTCTGGGATTCAAATTTGCCCAGTTGCTCTCTATCCTTAAGGATATAGCATTTACTTCCGAATTCTCGAAAGTACTTGACACTGGGTTTCTTGTTATTCCACAACTCATATGGGGTTTTCCTTGTTCCAGGTCTTACAAAAACTCTATTAACTATATAGCAAGCAGTGTTAACTGCCTCAGCCCAGAAATGAGAAGCTAGATTGTTGCTATGAAGCATAACTCTAGCCATCTCTTGGAGAACCCTGTTCTTCCTCTCTACTACACCATTCTGCTGAGGTGTAATAGGTGCAGAAAATTCATGTTTGATACCCGACTCATCACAAAAGTCGTTGTACTTAGAGTTTTCAAACTCCTTTCCATGATCACTTCGAATTCGAGTGATTGGGCATCTTTTCTCATTTTGAATTTTCAGGCAAATACTTTTGAAATTGTCAAAAGCATCGGATTTCTTTCTTATAAATGCCACCCATGACATTCTTGAGAAATCATCAACCATGACTAGGATGTATCGCTTTCCACCTAGGCTTTCAGTTCTTGTAGGACCCATAAGATCCATATGAATTAATTCCAGTGGATATGAAGTAGCAATACTTGAAGTCTTCTTATGTGGGGTTCTAATTTGTTTACCAATTTGGCATGACCCACACACAGCAGTAGAAGGCTTTCCTAGTTTGGGAACACCTCTTACAAGCTCTTGCTTAGAGATTTTACATAGGTCTTTGAAGTTCATGTGACCTAGTCTTCGGTGCCACAAATCAACCTCCTCAATTTTAGTCTTATAACAGACATTTGAGGGATTAGGACTGGGAATTAAGCCGTAGCAATTGTCAGTGGTTCTCAACCCTTCTAGAACACACTTACCTTTACCATTTATGACTAAGCATTTATTTTGGGTAAAGTGCACAGCATGGTTATCATCACATAGTTGACTTATGCTAATTAAATTAGCTTTCAGTCCTTCAACAAACAAGGCATCTTTCAATTTTGGTATGCCTGGTGAATCGATGATACCCTTCCCTTTGACTAAAGACTTGCTTCCATCACCAAATGTAACAGTTCCATCTGGACAGTCCTCAAATTGAGTAAATAAGGACTTATTACCTGTCATATGCCGAGAACACCCACTGTCGAAGTACCACATTTCTGTGTTTTGGGCTTTTAAGGCAGTGTGAATGACGAAGCACTTAAGGTCATCCTTTCTTACATACACAGTCTTTAAACTTTGTTTAGATCTTTGATCATTAAACTGTGTATTAGAAACCTTTTTCCTTTTTGTCCTCCTTGACCTTTTCCTGTTTTGTTCAGTTCTAGCTTTTTGATTAGTCAAATTCTTTCATCTTGAATAATCATTTGGAATAAATTGACCAGTTCTTGTCATAGAGATTTGAGCAATTCTATTAACATCTTCGCTCAAGATTCTAGACTTTTCAGCCAGAACCTGAATCTGCCTTTGAAGAGTCCCTTGACTTTGATTTTGGTTCCATGAACCATTTTGGGGAGCTCTCCTAAAAGCATTACAATTTGGTCGAATGTGACCTCTCACACCACAAAAGTGACATGTGGGTATGAATCTTGGGAGAGGAGGAGGATTTCTTCTAAAAGGAATTTGATTCCTCATATCATTCACTCTAGGAGCTGTATTTCTAGGCTTTACAAAATTTGTATAAGCCTTAGTACTTGATGTAGAAGGTAGATTCACTTTAGGATCAGAATGTATTGGCTCAAACACTGCACTAGCCATTGTAACAACAGCTAAAGGACCAGCTGGTGTGTCAGCATGTCCTATCCCAGATCTACTCGAATTTGACCCATATTTTCTAACTAATTCATCTAGGCAGCTAGTGTTACCAAACATTCTTACTTCTTTTTCAAGAGTATAGACCTTCTGAATCAAGTCAGTCTTGTCTTTAAGGGTAATTTGATGTTCTTTTTCAAGAAATTTCACCTTATCAACAAGAGAGTCTTTAAAAGTTTCCAGCTCCATTTGTAGAGTTCTTAACTCTTCAATTTCTTTCATGGAAGTGTCTCTTTCAACTTCTAATTTTCTGACCACATTAGTCAATGAGATATTCTCTTCCAAAAGACATTGAACTTTCATTACAAATGCTTCTTTTTCATTTTCCAACTGACTAACTAGAGCACTCTTCTATTCTGCTACTAGTTTTACAAGTATCTCTTTCATTTTGAATGATTTTGAGTTTTTTGCTCAAAGAGATTTTTGTTTTAGTCAGCTTCAAACTTTCAGCATACAACTTATCATAAGTTGTTTTTAAATCTTCATCACTTTCAGAGTCAGTTTGACTCTTCTGTATATCATCACTAGACTCAGTATGAACACTCTCATCACTTCTATCATTTTCATCAACCGCAGAGGTAGTCTCAAGAATCCCAGAAAGGGAAACAGTGAAAGCCGTATGATTTCCAGTATCTTCACTTGAAGAGGAACTGTCTGATTCTTCATTCTCGGGATCACTATCATCCCAACAGGCATTCATCACCTTGCCCTTACTCTTCTTCTTGTTAGGGCAGTTAGGTGAAATATGACCGAAGCCATGGCATTCATAACATTGAACACCTTGGGATTTCTTGTCGCCACTCTTGGAATTTTTCTTGTTTTCCCAGAGCTTAGACTTTGACTTCTCAAAAGATTTTCCTCCCTGTTTGGGATTGAACCTCTTTTTCGTTCTAAAAAATTTTTGAAATTTTTTAACGAAGAGAGCCATTTCTTCCTCATTCATGTCTCCATCACTGTCATCCTCATCCAAAGATTCCTTGATAGATTTCAAGGCTAAAGATTTGTTCTTCTTGGATGGACGGAGATTGAGTTCATAGGTTTGGAGTGAACCAACCAATTCCTCAATCTTCAGAGAGTCAACATTTTTACTCTCTTTGATTGCAGTGACTTTGGGTTGAAATCTCTCAGGGAGAGATCTAAGGACTTTTCTAACTATTTTGGACTCAGATATTTTTTCACCTAAATTGAAACTAGCGTTGACAATGTCACTAAGTTTTGCATAGAATTCATCAAAAGTCTCATTGTCATCCATGTTTAAATGTTCAAATTTGGTGGTTAACATTTGGAGTTTTGAGATTTTAACAGTGGTAGTACCCTCATGGGTAATTTCAAGAATGTCCCAAGCCTCCTTTGCTGTTTCACATGAAGAAATTCGTCTGAATTCCTCAGCAGTGACTGCAGTAAAGATAGCATTGAGACCTTTAGTGTTCCATCCACTTGACTCAAGCTCTTCTCTGGTCCATTCATTAGAATATTTGACGACAGTCAAATCACCTACAATTTTTATGGGCGTAGTCCACCCATTCTGTATAGACATCCAAATTCTCTCGTCAATTGATTTGAGAAAGGCTCTCATTCTAGCTTTCCAGTATGCATAATTATACCCATCAAAAAGTGGGGGACGAGAGACGGATCCACCTTCTCTTAGAGTACTCATGATCACGGATAATACAGGATCAAACTTAAGAGATTAGCCTTATCAGTGAACCTAGCTCTGATACCAATTGAAATTTATCCAGATCAATGATCTCTAAGACCTAGAGGGGGGGTGAATAGGTCTATCTAATAATTTCTAACCAATTTTAATTTTTCAATTAATATGTTTAGAAATCAATGAACAATTCACTCGGACAATCCACACAAATCAAACACAGAAGATTTTTACGTGGAAAACCCTAACGGGAAAAAACCACGGGACCTCGTCCAGCAACAAACTTCACTATGAAAAGATTTCAAGTACAAGACAAGACCTTGCCAAAACAGAAACGACGTTCCTAGGTATAGACTCTTACTCTTGATTTCCACGAACCAGCAGGTTCGATCTCCGCCGTAGCAGCTTCGGTTCCACACCGACCAAATCTTCTCAAGCTACTTCAAAACCACGATCACACACGATCGATCTCCTTCCACGAAGGCTCCGGATCAAACACCGGACACACACACAAGGTGTGGGGTTGTGAATCAATTTAGGAAGTTTCAAACCCTAGAGGGATCTCATATAGATCTGAGATCACACAATGCAAGATCAAATGTTTAGATCTATACTTGCATTCTCTAGGATCAAAGAAAGAGGAGGGATCAACAAAGATCTAAAAGAACAAGAGGAAAAACCCTAGAGGAGTTTCTCAGACCTCTACTCTTTCAAAAATAAACAAAGATAAGAATTAGGTCTCCAAAAAGTTGTTTATATAGGGTTTAAAAAAAGAATCCAGAAAAATAAAAATTCTTTTTACGGGGACCGATCGAGCGGTGCACATTACCGATCGCTCGGTCCAAAACGGATCGATCGGTGCTCATAACCGATCGATCGATTAAAAATCATCTCTCTGGAAAAATACCCCATACAAATTTTTTGTCCAGTCGATAGCCACCGATCGCTCGGTAGGCTACCGATCGATCGGTCTCAACACCGAGCGATCGGTTGAGACAGAATTTTTTCCAAACCATATTTCTTTTCATGTTTATTTGATTCAACTAAGATCAAACAACTTTGTTAGGTTTAAAACTATCCTCCTAGGTATGTTTAGAATTATCTAAGTCAAATCCAACCTAGGTAGGGGTCTCTAAGTCCATTACCTTTCTAGATCCAGAGTAGGAGCTTTTTCTTCACTTTCTTCAATCTTGATGCTTTAGCTCTTCTCTTCTGACAAGTTGAACACGACTCGACTCACATGACCTATCTAATGATCACGGAATTTGCCAACACCTACTTAGGGATTTGCACATATCCTTGGATATGCCCTATCCTTGACCACCCAACGTTTGACTTTATCAATGCTTTTGACCTTGTGAGCTATAACTTATTAATTCTTCTTATAGCTTATGAGTTCATGAATACTCGTACTTATGAGAAATCATCGATAGTGCAAAGCATGGTGTGCATAAGGCACTTGTGAGCATCTTCATATGCTTGGAAAGCTTTAAACATTCAATACATGCTTAGATAAAATCATAGAAGCCTTAGAATATACTTAGAAACCTTTAAGCATAATTATATGCAATTTAAGAACATCATAGCAAGCATAGGAAACCCTTAAACATTCAAATATAGTCATAGAACATCATTCATTGCAATGGAATCACAATAATCATGGCTACTAAGCCTATTTATTTAGAATCATAATTTGTTTAAGGAAAAACCTTAACCAATGAAGCATAGAAGTATTTTCCTCATTTAAGTGAAATTCCCAAACCTTAAACCCTTAATTCTAGGTTGAATCAATAGCAAAGCTAGGGAGTAGGTGTATTTACTTTGAAATTTATCCAGATCAATGATCTCTAAGACCTAGAGGGGGGGGGGGGGGTGAATAGGTCTATCTAATAATTTCTAACCAATTTTAATTTTTCAATTAATATGTTTAGAAATCAACGATTAATTCAATCAGACAATCCACACAAATCAAACACAGAAGATTTTTACGTGGAAAACCCTAACGGGAAAAAACCACGGGACCTTGTCCAGCAATAAACTTCACTATGAAAAGATATCAAGTACAAGACAAGACCTTACCAAAACAGAAACGACGTTCCTAGGTATAGACTCTTACTCTTGATTTCCACGAACCAGCAGGTTTGATCTCCGCCTTAGCAGCTTCGGTTCCACACCGACCAAATCTTTTCAAGCAACTTCAAATCCACGATCACACACAATCGATCTCCTTCCACGAAGGCTCCGGATCAAACACCGGACACACACACAAGGTGTAGGGTTGTGAATCAATTTAGTAAATTTCAAACCCTAGAGGGATCTCATACAGATCTGAAATCACACAATGCAAGATCAAAGATTTAGATCTATACTTGCATTCTCTAGGATCTAAGAAAGAGGAGGGATCAACAAAGATCTAATAAAAGCAATAAGAAAAACCCTAGAAGAGTTTCTCAGACCTCTACTCTTTCAAAAATATAAAAGACACGAATTAGGTCATTCAAAAGTTGTTTATATAGGGTTAAAAAAAGAATCCAGAAAAAGAAAAATTCTTTTTACGGGGACCGATCGATCGGTGCTCACTACCGATCGCTCGGTTCACAACGGAGCGATCGGTTCTAATGACCGATCGCTCGGGCATAAATCATCTCTCTGGAAAATTTCCCCATACAAATATTTGGTCCAATCGATAGCCACCGATCGCTCGGTAGGCCACCGATCGATCGGTCGCAATACCGAGCGATCGGTTGAGACAGAATTGTTGCCAAAACCATTTTCATTTTATTTTTATTTGATTCAACTAAGATCAAATAACTTTGGTAGGCTTAAAACTATCCTCCTAGGTATTTTTAGGGTTATCTAAGTCAAATCCAACCTAGGTAGGGGTCTCTAAGTCAATTACCTGTCTAGATCCGGTGTAGAAGCTTTTACTTCTCTTTCTTCAATCTTCTTTAAGCTTTAGCTCTTCTCTTCTCTTCTGACAAGTTGAACATGACTCGACGACTCGACTCAACTGACCTATCTAATGATCACGGAATTTGCCAACACCTATTTAGGGATTTACAATCTCCCCCTTTGGCAATTCCGGGACAAAACAAAACTCTTTCATATACTAGGTTCAAATTTTCCCAATTGATTCAAAAATGGAAAATTGACCTTTACATGACTCAAAAATAATTACATGACTTTTGACATGTTAACTTGTCATGATTTACCAAACTTAGAACCTGTTTGCCTGCACATGCTAAATCAAAAACCTGTGAAGCATGGGAAATAAAATATAGGATAAGAATGAATATGTATAACCATTCAAAACAACCATTCACAATTCCACAATTCACAATCCATAACAGATTAGTATTCCAAAATCTCAGCCATCATCCATAACATCTATAATACCATTTAACACATTCTCCCCCTTTTTGGCTCGAAATGCCAAAGGTGGATTAGAAAAGGAATGCATAAACCATTAAAATGAGACGAGATAGAAAATAATGAGCATAACCCATTCAAATGTATACATCCATAACAAGTCAATAATATCCAAGTAGGTTTGTACGAAGTACAACCAAGACAAAATACATCAAAATGTCAAATAAAAACTGTCACTTGACTAAGAAAAACTTCCATCACGAACTGTCACTCCTGGTCATCATCAGAAGTGAGCTGTGACTCATAGTAAGCCCGAAAATCTCGAACATCTCTCTGTACGAGAGATCCAAGTCTACCACGAACCTCTGTAGTAAACTCCTCGTATGATGAAATATGAGTCCGGAGATCCATCTGCATCTCTCTCATCATCCTCCCAAGATCATCCATAGTGGTCGGAGGAGGACGAGATGACCCAGCACCAACTTCTGCTCCCTCCTCTGTATCTCGAACTGAGGCATGTGAAAAACTCTGAGCTAGGGTCTTTTTATTGATTGGACCCTTAGGAACTCGAGTAGGAACACCAGGAGGAGCGATAACTCCTTGAGAACCAAGAAGTTTAGTGATGAGTGAACCAAATGGTAGGGCTCCAACTGCTGTACTAGTTTGATGGGCTTGGATCATCAAGTCAATGATGTGAGCGGCAAGATCAATCTCACGCCCACGTAGAAGACTAAACAAAAATCTAGCTCTATCTTCCCTAAGGTCCGCAGTATGAACCTTTGGATGGATATTTGCACTCATAACTAGGTTTACTAGTCTAGCATCCTTAGTGAGTTTCGCCACTTCAATAAGAGACCCAACCCAAAACGTAGGAGTACCACTAAGAAAGGTAACAACATGTTCCATGGAGTCTTTATCCTCATCAGTCTTATAAATATAAGGATAATATGCATTTGGAACTTGAGGACACCCAAGGAATTTAGAAACCAAATCAGCATTTATGACAACAGATTGTTCTAATGATCGAGATTTGAATGACCATTTTTTCTGGTTGATTTCAGAAAAATTAGAGTAAAATTCTCTAACTAACTGGACAGAAGCAGGACCGGATAAGGTAAGTATACCTTCCCATTGACGATCTGAAATGAGTGTAGGAAGATAATAATCACCAAAATCAGAAATATGTATGTCCCTTTCAACCATAACACCTTTCTTGCTAAAATACTCACTATAGAGTTGAGCAGCAGTAGGACTGATAAACTGGGATAACTTACTGGACTGGGAAGATGAAGCTTTACCTTTATTTTTTCGAGTTTTATCAGCCAAAGATTTTTGACGATTCTCAATTGTAGAATCAATCATTCTACGAATTGGCCTATCCCCAATGGAAATACCATGCCCTATTGGAGTGAAAGTAAATGGCTCTAGGTTTTCCTCATCTTGAGGAGGATCCTCTTGGTTGTAGAGGACCAACCTCCGACGTTTGGGAATGCCAGACATGAGATAGGCAAGAAAGATTAACGACAAAACAAAAGCCATGGAAGTAAATGCAAGAAAACGATGCCCTAGACGAGAAAATCAATCTAAATTGAAGAAAATGCACAAATCTTACCTTTCAGATGCTTGGGAAACCTTTAGAATAGAAAGGAATGACCGTATGGAGGATTTGGAGGAGTAGGAACCGAGGGATCGCTCTGGAGGTCAGAGAACAAGTGAACAAAAAAAATAGAAATGAGGGTTTTATAACTCTGTTCACGAAAGACCGATCGATCGGTCTTTAGCACCGAGCGATCGGTGGTCTGAAAATTTTTCAAAAATTTTTACTGTTAAAACCTTTTCTCCCCCTCAACCAATGGAACATTGAAAATACATTTTCACCTCAAAATGACCAACTGACCAAAAAACATATGCAACATGTGATTTCATAAAAATCATAAATAATAATCACCCAAGAATTGATATATCAAGTATAGGCATAAACAAGGATTATGTAAACATTAATTGATTTTCACCTGTGATTAAATATGGTATTTGCATCAAATTCACAATCAGAGTCAAGATACAATTAGAAGTAATGTGAGTATGAAATAAAACTTCATTACTTGACTCTTGGAATTGGTTTCCTTCCTTAATCTAGATTTTGACATTATATTTCAAATGAGACTCTAAAATTTTCAAAAACTAGTTTTAAAACCAATAATCATCCATATTTATATGATGAGCAATCTTTACCCCATATTTGACTAATAAATTTATTTCATATCTTTTTCAGTCAAATTGTACTCATTATGAAAATTCTTTTTGGAGTACACATATATAGACACTAGCACACTGGTGACTTTCACTCAAGTGAGAAGGTAGCTCTTTCTAATGACAGTAGGGGCTTTCACACTAGCAATCCATATAGATATCTACTGTTTGTCTAGGTAGCCATTACTCACTGTTTGCATTCACTAGTAGCTATCACACAAACTCACAGGTAATCCTCTCCATGTCAATGATTTTTATATCTAGGGGACTCACCTTATGGAAGTTTTTATGACATTGGTTATTCTAGAATTGATTAATCTAGGGAACCATATGGTATAATATCAGAACCTTTAAATAGGAACTAAAACCATCTAAAGAATCAGTCAGAGTGCATGTGCAAATTAGAACATCATTGTATGCTCAACTCTAACTGAGGTTAATTAGCATGACCAAATTCAATCACAAGATCGAAACAACAATTGAACTATCCTATTTTATTCAATCCTATGAAATATTTATTCTTGGATTATATGGTTAAATATGATTTCAAGGAAATAACATTAAGCAAAAAGATAGGACAAATGTGGTCATACAAACACATTAATTTTTTTTTGCAAATTTTTCAATTTCAATTTTTTTTTTTTTTTTTAATGTTTTTGGATTTTTATTACTTAAAGAAAATAACAAAAAATAGCTCTATGACATAAATAAAACATGAAGAACATATAGGCTATATAACAAGTACACCATTACTCAACTCCGCACAAACCGATGGATTTCCTAAGGAGTTCAAACCTAAGGGAATCTAAAGGTTTTGTGAGAATGTCCGCATATTGATTCTCTGTTTGGACATACTCAATAGACACAACTTTTTGCTCAACAAGATCACGGATGAAGTGATGCCTAATGTCTATATGCTTTGTGCGAGATTGTTGCACAGGATTTTTGGAGATATTGATTGCACTTGTGTTATCACAATACACAATCATAGTGCTTTGATCAATCCCATAATCCTTCAACATCTGTTTCATCCACAGAAGTTGGGTGCAACAACTACCAGCTGCTATATACTCAGCCTCGGCTGTAGACAAGGAAATGAAATTCTGTTTTTTGCTAAGCCAAGCAACCAAGCAGTTTCCAATATAGAAACACCCGCCGGAGGTGCTCTTCCTATCATCAGTATTTCCAGCCCAATCAGCATCGGAATACCCCACAACAATGACATTTGTATCGAAAGAATACCAGAGGCCTAAGGACATAGTTCCACTCACATAGCGAATGATACGCTTGACAGCAACTAAGTGAGACTCTTTGGGATTTGCTTGATAACGGGCACATGCTCCAACACTAAAGGCTATGTCAGGTCTAGTAGCAGTTAGGTAGAGCAAACTACCAATCATGCTTCTATAATTAGTCTGATCGACATCCTTCCCTGAAGTATCTTTACTAAGCTTTATAGTAGTACTCATAGGAGTCCTAGCATGCTTAGCAGAACTCATTCCAAATTTCTTCACTAGATTTTTTGCATATTTGATTTGAGATACTGAGATCCCAGAATCCAATTGCTTGATCTGAAGACCAAGGAAGAAACTTAGCTCACCAACCATGCTCATTTCAAATTCATTTTTCATTTGTTCAGCAAATGAATGAGCATGTAAGTCTAATGTGGAACCAAATACTATGTCATCAACATATATCTGGGCGATGACAATATCACCTTTCACTTTCTTTATAAAAAGGGTTCTGTCTACTCCCCCTCTCGAAAATCCATTTTCCAAGAGATAAGTAGTCAGCCTCTCATACCAAGCTCTTGGAGCTTGCTTTAAACCATAGAGGGCCCTTTTTAGTCGATAAACTTGATCAAGGTGATGTGGATCTTCAAACCCTTTTGGTTGTTCCACATAGACTTCTTCATGTAGAATGCCATTCAGAAAGGCACTCTTAACATCCATTTGAAAAAGTTTGAATTTCATATTACAAGCCACAGCTAGAAGAATTCTTATTGATTCTAGCCTGGCTACAGGAGCAAAAGTTTCATCGAAGTCAATACCTTCAATTTGGGTGTATCCTTGTGCAACTAACCTAGCCTTATTTCTTATGATAGTACCTTTTTCATCAGATTTGTTCTTGAAAATCCATTTGGTACCTATCACATTTGTATTGTTAGGCCTAGGTACTAAATACCAAACATCATTCCTAGTAAACTGAAGTAACTCTTCTTGCATTGCATTTATCCAATTATCATCTGCAAGAGCTTCAGCTACATTCTTGGGTTCAAAGATGAAGTATAGCAAATGTAGCTAACTTCATTTTCAATTTGTTTCCTCGTTCTCACTCCACTTTCAACATCACCAATAATATCAGTGGAGGTGTGAGGACTCATGACCCTAGGATGTGTAGGTTTTAATGGAGATGTTTGCTTATCAATAGGTGGAGTTGAAATAATTTCAACATCTTCATTTTCAGCACTTTCATCATCCTCACATTGCACATTTTCAACACCGGAGTCATCCACGATTACATTTATGGACTCCATAATTGTAGAGGTTCTCAAGTTATACACTCGATAAGCTCTATTGTTGGTGGAATACCCAAGAAATATCCCTTCATCACTCCGGGATTCAAATTTTCCCAGTTGCTCTCTATCCTTAAGGATATAGCATTTACTTCCGAATTCTCGAAAGTACTTGACACTAGGTTTCTTGTTATTCCACAACTCATATGGGGTTTTCCTTGTTCCAGGTCTTACAAAAACTCTATTAACTATATAGCAAGCAGTGTGAACTGCCTCAGCCCAGAAATGAGAAGCTAGATTGTTGCTATGAAGCATAACTCTAGCCATCTCTTGGAGAACCCTGTTCTTCCTCTCTACTACACCATTCTGCTGAGGTGTAATAGGTGCAGAAAATTCATGTTTGATACCCGACTTATCACAAAAGTCGTTGTACTTAGAGTTTTCAAACTCCTTTCCATGATCACTTCGAATTCGAGTGATTGGGCATCTTTTCTCATTTTGAATTTTCAGGCAAATACTTTTGAAATTGTCAAAAGCATCGGATTTCTCTCTTATAAATGCCACCCATGACATTCTAGAGAAATCATCAACCATGACTAGAATGTATCGCTTTCCACCTAGACTTTCAGTTCTTGTAGGACCCATAAGGTCCATTTGAATTAATTCCAGTGGATATGAAGTAGCAATACTTGAAGTCTTCTTATGTGGGGTCCTAATTTGTTTACCAATTTGGCATGGCCCACACACAGCAGTAGAAGGCTTTCCTAGTTTGGGAACACCTCTCACAAGCTCTTGCTTAGAGATTTTACATAGGTCTTTGAAGTTCATGTGACCTAGTCTTCGGTGCCACAAATCAACCTCCTCAATTCTAGTCTTATAACAGACATTTGAGGGAATAGGACTGGGAGTTAAGCCGTAGCAATTGTCAGTGGTTCTCAATCCTTCTAGAACACACTTACCTTTACCATTAATGACTAAGCATTTATTTTGGGTAAAGTGCACAGCATGATTATCATCACATAGTTGACTTATGCTAATTAAATTAGCTTTCAGTCCTTCAACAAACAAGGCATCTTTCAATTTAGGTATGCCTGGTGAATTGATGATACCCTTTCCTTTGACTAAAGACTTGCTTCCATCACCAAAAGTAACAGTCCCATCAGGACAGTCCTCAAATTGAATAAATAAGGACTTGTTACCTGTCATATGCCGAGAACACCCACTGTCGAAGTACCACATTTCTGTGTTTTGGGCTTTCAAGGCAGTATGAATGACAAAGCACTTAAGGTCTTCATTTCTCACATACACAGTCTTTAAACTTTGTTTAGATCTTTGATCATTAATCTGTGTAGTAGAGACCTTTTTCCTTTTTGTCCTCCTTGACCTTTTTCTGTTTTGTTCAGTTCTAGTTTTTTGATAAGTCAAATTATTTCCTCTTGAGTAATCATTTGGAATAAATTGACCAGTTCTTGTCCTAGAGATTTGAGCAATTCTATTAACATCATCGCTCAACATTCTAGACTTTTCAGCTAGAACCTGAATCTGCCTTTGAAGAGTCCCTTGACTTTGATTTTGGTTCCATGAACCATTTCGGGGAGCTCTCCTAAATGCATTACAATTAGGTCGAATGTGACCTCTCACACCACAAAAATGACATGTGGGTATGAATCTTGGTAGAGGAGGAAGATTTCTTCTAACTGGAATTTGGTTCCTTAAAGCATTCACTCTAGGAGCTGTATTTCTAGGCTTTACAAAATTTGTATAAGCCTTAGTACTTGATGTAGAAGGTAAATTTTCTTTAGGTTCAGAATGTATTGGTTCAAACACTGCACTAGCCATTGTTCCAACAGCTAAAGGACCAGTTGGTGTGTCAACATGTCCTATCCCAGATCTACTAGAATTTGATCCATACTTTCTAACTAATTCATCTAGGCAGCTGGTGTTACCAAACATTCTTACTTCTTTTTCAAGAGTATAGACCTTCTGAATCAAGTCAGTCTTGTCTTTAAGGGTAATTTTGTGTTCTTTTTCAAGAAATTTCACCTTATCAACAAGAGAGACTTTAAAAGTTTCCAGCTCCATTTGCAGAGTTCTTAACTCTTCAATTTCTTTCATGGAAGTGTCTCTTTCAACTTCTAATTTTCTGACCACATTAGTCAATGAGACATTCTCTTCCAAAAGACATTGAACTTTTATAACAAATGCTTCTTTTTTCATTTTCCAACTGACTAACTAGTGCACTCTTCTCTTCTGCTACTAGTTTACAGATATCTCTTTCATTTTGAATGAGTTTGAGTTTTTGCTCAAAGAGATTTTTGTTTTAGTCAGTTTCAACTTTCAGCATACAACTTATCATAAGTTGTTTTCAAATCTTCATCACTTTCAGAGTCAGTTTGACTCTTCTGTATGTCATCACTAGACTCAGTATGAATACTCTCATCACTTCTATCCTTTTCATCAACCGCAGAGGTAGTCTCAAGAATCCCAGAAAGGGAAACAGTGAAAGCCGTATGATTTCCAGTATCTCACTTGAAGAGGGAACTGTCCGATTCTTCATTCTCGGAATCACTGTCATCCCAACAGGCATTCATCACCTTGCCCTTACTCTTCTTCTTGTTAGGACAGTTAGGTGAGATATGACCGAAGCCATGGCATTCAATACATTGAACACCTTGGGATTTCTTGTCGCCACTTTGGAATTTTTCTTGTTTTCCCCAGGGCTTAGACTTTGACTTATCAAAAGATTTCCCTCCCTGTTTGGGAATTAAACTCTTTTTCGTTCTAAAAAATTTTCGAAATTTTTAACGAAAAGAGCCATTTCTTCCTCATTCATTTCTCCATCATGTTCATCCTCATCCAAGTTTCCTTGAGGTTTTCAAGGTAAAGATTATTCTTCTGGATGGAGGTAGATTGAGTTCATAGGTTTGGAGTGATCCAACCAATTCCTCAATCTTCAGAGAGTCAACATTTTACTCTCTTCGTTGCAGTGACTTTTGGGTTGAAATCTCTCTGGGGAGAGATCTAGGACTTTTCTAACTATTTTGGACTCAGTATTTTCTCACCTAATTGAAAACTAGCGTTGACAATGTCATAAGTTGTTGCACTAGAAATTCATACAAAGTGCCTGTATTCCAGTGTATTAAATGTTCAAATTCTGGATGGGTAACAATTTGGAGTTTTAGTTTGGAGATTTAACAGTGGGAGACCGCTTCCTGGGTACTTTCAACGAACTGGCCCAAGCCTACTTGGCTGTTTCTCACATGAAGAATTATACAAGATACATGTAATAAGCCTAGAATTCTCCATCAGAAAATCGTGACCGTAAGAGGTGCATATGCAGCAGTGACTGCAGTAAAAGAAAGTAAAGTATAGATAGCAATTTGAGACCGTTGTAGGGTCTCCCATAACGTGAATCAAGCTCTTCTCTGTCCATTCATCAGAATATTTGAGACAAGTTCAAAATCACCTACCGTTTTTACGGGAGTTAGTCCACCCCTTCTCGTATGGGCCATCCAATTCTCCGTCAATAGATTTGAGAACGGCTCTCATTCTGAGCTTTCTAGTATGCATAATTATTTCCACCAAAAAGTTAGGGGACGACGAGCCGGAGTCTCTTCTTCTAGCTCCTCGATGATAGGATAAATAACAGGATCCCATTTAAGGGCTTAGCATTATAATGCAGTAGTGAACAAGCTTCTCCGTTATCAATTGAAATTTATCAGCTCAATGATCTCTAAGACCGAGAGGGGGGGGATGAGGGAAATGAGGTCTAATTAATATATTTCTAACCAATTTAATTTTCAGATGTAATATGTTTAGAAATCAACGATTAAAGTCAATAAGACAATCCACACAAAATCAAAACACAGAACGATTTTACGTGGAAAACGCTAACGGGGAGAAAAAAAACCACGGAGGACCTTGTCAGCAATAAGACAATTCAACTTGAAAAGATATCAAGTACCAAGACAAGGACATACCAAAATAGAAACGACGTCCTAGGTGGTAATAGACTCTTACTCTTGATGGTCCACGAACCAGAGGTTCGATCTGCCTTAGCAGGAGTTCGGTTCCACACTCTCCCGTACCAAATCTTTTCAAGCAACCTCACAAATCAACGGACGATCCACACACAATTCGATCTCGTCCCGAAGCGCCCGGATAAACTACGGATAACACACAAGGTGTAGGAGTTATTGTGAATCAATGTAGTAAGTTTCAAACCTAGAAGGGGACCAA
>JABCRI010001169.1:0-83426 GCA_015143295.1 Tetracentron sinense | reverse complement strand
GAGGTCATTGCACCCCCGATTTATGCAATGAAAGGCTCGAAATCCATATCTTAGAAAATATACTGCAGCCCAAACTACAACACGCACAAAATCCAAACCGTGATCCGATTTGTTATTGATTTATGCAAGTATTCAATCCAAACTAGTTTGGAAATTCATTTGATGGAATCTGAGATGATTGCCGGCATATTCTACACGAAGAGGCCCGCTAAATTCGTTACGTTGAAAGTATACATAACTGTATAAAAGCTACAAGCGCCCGCACCAACTACTAGACCTGTGCATCAGATTTCCCTGATACATCCCCACCCCTTGTCTATTAACACAGGAGTTGCATTCCAAATAAGTGTGGAGTGATTCGTTTCAAGGGAATATGACAGAGCGCTAGCCCGAATTTGCGGCACCGACAGACCGAAAAGCCATACTTAGAAAGTATAGTTTGGACTAACATAAAAAGGTCCACCAAATGCAAACCGCGGTGATTGAGGGGTCGGTTTATGATGCGAATTCTTCTAACCGCGGAGGCTTATTTCGATTGCCCAACCTTAGTGGGGAAATCATTTCGATAGAATCCGAGAACGGTCACTTGGCCTGATTTGGAACTTCGAGGCCCTGAAATCCATTCTTAGAACAATGCCATACTTCGGCCTAACGATGAAAAAAAGCGTTACCAATTACCAAACGCCAGTGCCGGTCCGATTTTGATTATTGTTTCTTCTAAGCATGTATTATGACCAACGATAAGATGATTGAAATTCGTTTCGAATGACAATCACCGCGAGGTAGTTTCGCATGATTTGCCGAACCTCCGATGAGGCTCGAATCCGTTACTATAAATTAAACCTACAAGCCTACTAGCCCTACAAACCTGCCAACATTCCAAACCTCATGCTCGCACTTCGATTATTTCTTACTACCGCGTTGTATTTCGATACCACCTAAGTGTCTGCAGAATTGCTTTCGATGAGAATCCCGAATTCATATTGCCATGATTGAGCTTCAGAGAGCCGAAATCTCTGTATACTTCCGCCTCGCTAGCCATAAAAAGTGACACCAATTCGAAACCGTGTCGGGGTAGAGAATTTCGATGTTTTACATGTGATAACGCTATATTTCGACCAATCCACGTTGTGGGAATTCGTTTCAATCTGGAATCCGAGGTCGGTTTGTTCCCAGATTTGGAGCAGCCGAGACGGCCTGAAATCCATACTTGAAAGGGAATACTTCAGCCATAAACCTAACAAACAAGCCACCAAAATTCGAACAGGGGGCGAATTTCAATGCCAATATCTTCTAAGCCATGTATTTCTGACCCACCCTACTGTGGCGAATTGGTTCGATTGAATCGTGTGAGTCTAGTTTGCCCCAGAATGCCAGATTGCCCCGACCTTCGGATGGTCGAAATCCATTACTAGAAACTATTACTTCGGCCATAATACGTTAAAAAAGCGCCCTCCCTCCCATACCAGGTTTCAGATTTCGATGTCATTTCTTCTAATGCCCATGTATTCGACCCCAAACCTAGTTGTCGGTATGGCCAGAATTCGTTTCGATGGTATCCGATAGGTTCGTTCTAGCCCGATTTGGGCATCGAGATGGCTCGGAAATCCATACGTAGAAGTTATACTTTTGGCCTAAACCTACAAAAGCGCCCAAGAAATCCAAACCTATAAATTTGGATTTTGATGTCCTTTCTTACGTAACCATGTATTTCGATATAGCCTAAGTGGGGTGAATTCATTTATATCGAATCCTCGTGGTCTGTAGTTTGCGCCCGATTTAGGCCGCCCACCAGAGCCAAAATCCATACTTAGAAAGTATATTCGGCCCTAAACGTAAAAGTGCTCCAATTCCAAACCGGTTCGGATTTCAATGCCTCGTTCGGTTTCATCTAACCATGTTATTTTGACCTAAACCAAAGTGTGGGAATATCGTTTTCCGATGAATCTGAGATCGTTTGCCTGATTTGGAGCACCGTGAGCGCCTCGACTCCATACTTAGAAAGTATCACGTCGCGACCCTAAAACCTACAAACACGCCTAGAATCCAAACCTGCTGAGAATTCGATTCGCGTAGAACCGAGGTCGTTTGTTCGATTCGGCCCCAACCGAGGAGGTTACCGAAATTATACTTGTAGAAAGATTACTTTCGTCCCAAACTCAAAAAAAGCCTGCACCACATCTAGAAAGTAAATTGGGCCGTTGACTACAAACACCTAGTACCAAATCAAACCATGTGCATCGCGATTCGATGTCACTTGGATCTAACCCAATGTTATTCAACCAACCTAAAGTGTGGGGAATTCGTTTCGAGAGAATCCTGATGGGTAGCATTTGCCAAATTTAGCACACCAAGAGAACCGAATTATCCTACTGAGAAAGTATACTTCAGCCTATAAACGTAAGAAATGCTGCACCAATTCAAAGACGGGGGTGGCGCGTCAGATTTCGATGTGGATTTCCTTTAACGCCAGTTGATCGGCCCAAACCCTCGAGTGTGGGAATTTTTTGATTGAATATAGCGTGTTTCTGATTCGGACCCATGAGGCTCGAATCAATAATTAGAAAGTATGCGTCGTCCTTAAAACTACAAAAGCTGCCTCCAAATCCAAACCGGGGAAGCTCGGATTTCGATACTGTTTCTTCTAACGGTGGGGGGGGGATTGTATTTTGACCAACGAAGTGTGCGGGAATTCAATTCACTTGAATCCATGGTCGTTTCAGCCCAAATGGCAGCATTCGAGATAGGCGAAATCATACCTAGAAGGAAACTATACTTCGGCTATAACCGTAAAAAAGCGCTATCCAATTCCAAAACCGGGGGTTGGATTCAATTCGCTTTCTTCTATGCAGTATTTTCAACCAAAACCTAAGAGTTGGTAATCATTTCGATGGAACCCGGAGTCGTTTGCCCCGATTTGCGGCAACCAGTAGTGGCTCAAAATGCATACTTAGAAAGTAATACATCGGCCTACCGACAATGTGCACAAATCCAACCTTAGCGATTGGATTGTGATGGCATTTGAGTTAATGAATGTATTTCGATCCAACCTAAGTGTGAGAAATTCGTTTTTCGAATGGCACTTAGTCGAAGGCCATTTGCCCAATTTAAGCACTGAAAGGCTCAGAATCCTTACTTTGAAAATATACTTCAGCCTAAACCTACAAACGCGCCCAAAATCCATACCTGTGATTGGATTTCAATGTTATTTGATTTAACGCATGTATTTCGATCCAACCTAAGTGTGGCAATTCGTTTCGATGGAATCTGAAGTCGATTGCCTGATTTCGGCACCGAGAGGCCCAAAATTCGTACGTTGAAAGTATACATTGGTCTAAACGTACAATCGCCACTGAATCTAAACCTGTGATCGGATTTTGATGCTGTTTCTTTTAACGCCTGTATTTTGTCCCAAACTAAGTGTGGGAATTCATTTCCATGGAATCCGAGGTCGCTAGCTCGATTTGGGCACCGACAGGCCAAAAGCCATACTTAGGAAGTATAGTTGCGCCTAAACCTAAAAAAGTGCGCCAAATGCAAACAGCAGGTTGGTTTTCAATGCCGATTCTTCTAACATGGGTATTTCGATGCAACCTTAGTGTGGGAAATCGTTTCGATGGAGTCCGAGGTCGTTTGCCCGAATGGCACACTGAGAGGTCGAAATCCATACTGAGAAACTATACTTCGGCCTAAACGTAAAAAAGCACTCCAATTCCATACCGAGGGTCGCATTTTGATGTCATTTCTTCTAACGCATGTATTTCAACCAAACCTAGATGGGGGAATTCGTTTCGATGGAATCCGAGGTCATTTGCCCGATTTGGGCACCGAGAGGCTTGAAATCCATACTTAGAAGGTATACTTCGGCCTAATCCTTTAAACGCGCAAGAAATCCAAACCTGTAATCGGATTTCGATGTCATTTCTTCTAACACGTGTATTCCAATCCAGCCTAAGTGTGGGAATTCGTTTCGATTGAATCCGTGGTCATTTGCCCGATTGGCGCACCAAGAGGTCAAAATCCATACTTAGAAAGTATCCTTCGGCCTAAACATAAAAAAGCGCTCCAATTCCAAACCGGGTTTGGATTTCAATGTCGTTTCTTCTAATGCACGTATTTCGACCAAACCAAAGTGTGGGAATTCATTTCGATGGAATCCGAGATCGTTTGCCCGATTTGGGCACCGAGAGGCTCGAAATCCATACTTAGAAAGTATACTTCGGACTAAACCTACAAACGCGCTAGAAATCCAAACCAGTGATCGGATTTTGATGTCATTTCTTCTAACGTGTGTATTTCGATCAAACCTAAGTGTTAGAATTCGTTTCGGTAGAATCCGAGGTCATTTGTTTGATTTGCGCACCGAGAGGCCAAAATTTATACTTAGAAATTTATACTTAGAAAGTATACTTCTGTTGGACATATATGCCCTCGAAAGCCAATAAGAGACTTTTCTATCTTGATTAGACAAGCATCATATTCACACAACCAACTATAAAGGGTATTTATATTAATTACTGTCTCATATGATGAAGACATAAAGTTCCATAGTTAACATTGTAGGAAAATCATGCAAAAGTTGCAAGGAGATATGATTTTTCGGTTTCTTGTAAACCTAATATTGTTCGAAGCCTCTAGAGTACTGGTTGGGCGCCGTACTTCATCATGGCTCATGTGTAGTTCTATGAGATAGTGTGATGAATCTCATTCACAGAGAGTGGTGACTCTTGACTAACATGTGAGTATATGTAGCAAGTACATAATACTGAACGGGGTCACTAGTAGATACCCTATGGAATACACTGTCAGATTGTATTAGGGTTATCCATTTGACAAATTGTCCTTAGACCTGAGAGGTTAACATCTTCTCAAATATTTGTCTATATGGCTTTGATGTGCCAATCGGCAATGTCCAATACACAGGACTAACTCCGGGTACGTTGGGTCATGTACACAATGTTTGGAGAAGTGTGTAAACACTCAATAAGGAATCCACAACTCATTAATTGGAGATAATGATATCAAGGTGATACTTGTTAAACTGAATTGCTAAATCCAATACTGGTGCTTTTCGGTAAAATGGTTTTTATCGAAGTTGATATTTTCAATATGGAAAAGTATATAAAAATATATATATGTCAGTTCTTTTCTAATGTTTCTTCAAAAGTGTTTTGGAGGTTCAGTTCAATGAAAAAGTAATCATGAGAAAGAGGGTTCTATTCATAAGCTAGGGACTAAGACAGTGGAATTGTTCCAATCCTGGAAGCTTACAAGTGATATCGGAATGTGGAATGATTTATTTGTAAATATATTGTGAGATGGTACTTACAAGCAATTCTCTAATTTCTGGAGGTTAATCACATTGTGTTAATGGACATTAATTGTGATTGGTGGAAGTTCAGGGATATAGATAAAATTCTATAATCCTAATGGAGTGTAGGAAAGGTGTTTCCTAGTAACAATGCTTTAACCAAAAGGTTGAGCACTTGGTCCCACAACCGGAAATAGGAGATCCCTTTAGATCCCTCACACAAGGACCTTCTTAAAGTATTTAATTTAATTTATAATTAAATTAATTAATTTCTCTAAGTAATCACTATGTGGTATAGTGAAGCTCTAAAAGGTGGAATCACATTGGATGTGAAAAACCAAATGGGTAGGACCCATTGGGAATTATTATAAAAGAATAATTCAAGTGACCAAGAGGGTTTTGGAAACCCTTTAGGCGTGTGGAGTGGGACCCACCTAGGGTGGGATGCCCACTTCATGGAGGAAGTTTTAGTTTAATTAGTTTCTAATTAATTAACACCTTATTGGATATGGTTAGTTAGTTAGTTAGTTGGTTAGTTACTAATTAAAGATTCCCTAATTGTTAGGGATTCCATTAGTTAGTTACTAATTCAAGATTCTTTATTGGATAAGGATAAGATTAGTTACTAATGGATAAGGTTAGTTTCTTTTAAGATTAATCCTAATTGGATTTGGAGAATAATCAATAAAGGAAACTATTGAGGAATCCTGATTGGATTAGGATAAGGTTAATGAATTATAATTGGATTACAATTCAAGCAGCCAAGAGGGAACTTATATAAAGGAGTGGATGCCCAGCCCTTTAAATAATATAATTCTCCAGAATTTTTTCTTCTCTCCCTCTCCTCAAGTTTACGCCCAGCCCTCTCCCCCTTTGAGGGTGTACAGTCACCCTTCCCCTTCTTCCTTTTTGTTTGGTTTTTGATCTTGATAATCAAGAACAAGTTCTTTGAAAATCAAGAAAGGTTCTTGGATCAACGAAAAGAAGAACAGATAAAAGAGCATGGAATTTGGAAGGGTCATTATCTTCCATTAGAGAAAGCTTTAAAGGAAAAAGAAGGTTCGTGTGAATCGACAGGAGACTTGACACTTATGAAGTTTTATGAGTACTATTCTTATGTGGATTTGACTTAACAATTTCAAAGTCGCAAAGGTGAATGTTATTCTAACCTTCATTGAATAAAATCAATTAGAATCTTAGTCAGATCTTGGGATTCGATGTATGCCCCCCAAGAACTGTGTTTCTAAAATTAAAAAGAGACATACTTTCAGTGGTATCAGAGCCTTGGCTATGCTTCTCTTTGATTTTAGGGTATAATCAAATTTTAATTATATCAAGAATGCCTCCCCTATGAATTTTGGTTACCTTAATGAATCAATCTTCTAGATTCTTGATTATTGGATAATCATTTATTAGGGATAAGGGATCCCTCTAGTTATTCAGGGAGGGATCAAGCCCTTAGAAATTAGTGTGATACTAATTTCAGTTTTGAATGATTTCAAAACCTCTTAATTCTAATAGGGATAGGTATATAGAAAAATAAATTTGGTTATAGCCCTTAAGGATTTAGAGATCCTTTTTATATTAAATTAAATTGTTTAATTTATTCTTGTAAGCCCCGGGCAAGTTTTCCCTTTGATTTAGACCACTTAGATACCCATTGAAATATTGGCTAGCATATATTGATGAGATTTTATTTGTTAAAATGCTAATTAATAAATCCCATGGTGTTAGACACCCTTCCTTAAACATTCTTGGAGATTAAAGCTTATTTCGATTAAAATTGATTGATGGATTTTCGGATTTGTATTTGATTAGAAGAATCGATACAGTTTCGGTATTTCGGCCATAACTTTGTGAACGAAAGTCCAATTTAGGTCCGTCAGTATATCATTTCGAAGCCATCGAAAAGATCTACAACTTTCGTAAAGAAAGTTTTTCCAGAATCAATCGTTTTGAGGGTTAAAACTTGAGTAAAAAATCTAAAGCGGGAAGAGGAGTTTTCTAAATTAATTTTCCAAGAGGCTTTCAAATTTTTCCTAAATTCCATTATTTGATTTGAGAGCATGGGATGCTATTAAATCGTTTAATGGGCTATCAATTAATTAAATAGTTTAATTATTTGATTCGAGAGCACGGACTGAGATTTAATTAAATTGTTTAATTATCTGCTTCAAGTCCACGGGCTATCATTTAATTAAATGTTAATTATGATATCATTTATGGTTCCCTAAAAAGTATATGGGAATAATACCATAATTATTGTAGTTGATTTGGATCAATTACATGTGCTCAGAATGACTCCCTACATAGTATTTATAAGTTTTTATTTGATTAATAGTTAATCAAGTAATTACATAAATGCCATTGGTTGAGATACAGGGTTTTATCTCAAGTGAATTTTAATTGAGAGAGATCAATTATTTTATGGACATTTAATACTATTGTTTAAGTTATTATTTTATTTAATTGTTAAATCAAATAATCCCTAAAGCAGTTGGCCCTTATGGAAAATTTTGAAATCACCTATTATTGATTTTGAATTTATTTTGGAATCAATATAAAGTGATATTAAAAATTAGCAATTTGCTGATTTTTATTTTGGTCTTTTAATAGTTATTAGATCAAAATAAAATGGAAGGGATTAGATCCCTAGCCTAGCCGAATTTAATATGGTGTTTTCTATTTGTTTATCAATTGAGGAATGTGAGGATGAATTTTAGGGTTAGATTAATTTTAGAGAAATTGTTTCTCTTAATGACTTTCCAAGCATTAAAGGAAAATTGTTTTCTTTTAATGATGATCTAAAATCCCTAAGAATTCATTCTTGACATGTTTGCTTTCTGTGTCTAGGGTTTATCTATTAAATGTTAATAGAGGCCTTAACCATATGTGAAAGAGTTTCCCTAAGGTTAGCCAAACCCTTGTTGAGGTTATGGACTTTCTAAGTAATTTGTCAAGTCATATTATTATTCATAGTTGATGAATTGTTAATATATATTCTTGTTGAATGGTGGATGAGTTTCATGATCATGCCTTATTTTCTCTCTATTCTCTTTTCTTTCTTCTTATGGGTTGTACTCCCCTTGAGCACCCTATTTTGGGTGGTTTCTCAAGGTTTCTTATTTTGAATATGATGTAATCTTAGTATTAGGAGTTGCTGGTTTTTTTCTATGGAGAAATCGAATTGATGATAGAAGATGATGGTGATCGCATGGAGAATAAATCTTAGAAGGCGTCCTACAAGAGTAGTTGTAGGATTTCTAAGATAGCATGATCATGTGGACCCATTGTGTAACTATATTATGTATTTTATGTGATGATTTGTTATAGCTTTTAGTTGCTTAGAAAAGTCCATAACCCTTGTGATAATGTGATTATTGTTTTTGTGCAAATTTTAGATAATTAGATCAAACCCCATAATATGTGTTTTGTTGAAACATAAAAAGTTTGTGTTTAAATAAAACACATTATTATAGCCATTTTGGACATGATGCATGTAGTCAATGTTGAAATTTTTACTTGAAATATGTTACTTGCATGATTATAAGATAATTGTGCCTTAATTGGCATAGATGTAAGCTAACAATATTCACGATTATGAGAAGTGCCTTGATTGACACTTATAGATCCTAGTAGAGGTCTTAGAGAGTTGTTTAAAGACTCCCATAATTTCTTTTAAACTTAGGGTTGGTGAACCCTAATGTGCTAAAAATAATTCGTAGAGAATTAAAGGGTAATATAGTCCATTTTGACTTATGAGTTTTAGTGATGCACATGGACACTTTATAATTGTTATTTTGGGCCCATGGTGCTTGGTATGACCACTGGTCCATCATATGGATGTATGAACCATTTAAAGCCCACTGATGTTAAAAATGACCTTTGTACCCTTGGATTAGATCCATTAAGATTTCTGGGGCTAGTAGGAGTTCATTGGAATTAGTTTGATATAATTAAAACGAAATTTGATTTATTATCATGTGATGATTTTGTATATTATTTTATACATGTGATACAATGATAAATATTGTGAATGTTTTTTATATATGCATTAGATGTATAATTTGTTCATGATATTCTGTTTTCCCTCAAGAAAAATATTAAGTGAATTAAATGGGCTAATCTATCCTACGAGATAATATTGCCCTATGACCTTCCATTATCAATAAGACTAAAAATTAATTAGCCTGAGTCTTGTCTTGCCAAAAGGTATTGACATAATTCAGTCTAAGTTAAACTCGTAGAACCTTATTTCTATAGTAGATAGGTTTGTGTATGACCTGATAGGGAGTGTCAAATAAAATGGGGGCACAGCCCTACTTGATCATATGACGAACCAGAATGATGGGTTTCACTTAACCAAGGAACATGGCGGCTAAAACAGTGACAGTCATGTTGTCTTTGGAGGTTGCAAGAAAATTGGGAATCGCTGATTTACATAAGGAGTTATGCATGAGATGCTCAGTGATGGATAGTTACTATCCACCTTGTAGTGCATGTGTGGTATTATCCTAAAATGGAAGATTGCATGTGTATTATAAGGCACCCAATGCTCATCAGAAATATGAAGTAGCATATTTTCTAATTTTATAGATTGAGGGGTCTATGAAATTTGATTGAATGATGAGCAATATCATCAAAGATCAAAAGCCCTGATCTAATGATATTATAATGTGTGAAATTATGATGTAAGTTTTAATTGTCATGTCATTCTATAACCACCTTACCAAGACTTTAATGAGAATCTCTTGACCAATTCAAAGTGTTTGGAATGGAAAATGAATCTCAAGTTTGTGCTTATCATCTAAAGAATTGCCCAAGTTCTCACTACTAAATGGTAAATGTCATTTGAGATGTTTACAGAATACAATAGAGCTGCTAGACAGTACTATATAAAAGGACAAGTGGACACCAAGTTGACTACGGAAACCCAGTCACAAAGAGTATGATAGAGATCATTGGAATCATTAATCCCAATTCTTGATGCTGAGATAAATTTATGGGATTAGAGGATATGATCCTTGAAAAACTCTCGGAGTCCTTTAATATAGTAATGTTGAACAAATAGGAAATCAGATTGTCTGAATTCCTACATGTTGCATATGGCTAAGAACCTTTGAAGAGTTCAATGCTACTTGCAAAGATGTTCAGAAGAATTGGTTTTTCTAAATCCCGAGCATTTATGCAAAGGAAAGAAATCCAAGATTTTCCATTGGAAAGGTATTCTGGTAGTATGGACAAGGGCTCTTCGGAGAAGAAAAGAAAGTATAAGGGTTGTGCTTCATAGTGAAGCAATTGGTCATTGGATACAAGACAAACCTTTGGAAGGATTGTCCAGTTTGTATACTCATCAAGTCCAACTTAATTGTTGGAACCTCTAGCTCCTAATGCTTGGTATGATCTTGCATAAGTGCAATAGTTGCATGTTTGATATCCTACAGCTGGAAATCCTAGCCATTGAAAGAGGCATTGATCTAGCTACGGCCCAAGGTATTCAGCACCTCCATATTAATACAGACTCGCTGCAAGCCTCTCAGTTATTGAACGCTTCTAATGATCCTCCTTGGTACTTGGCGAATTCAGTTATGAGATGTATTCTCAAGCTATCCCACTTTTCAGCATATTCTATTCATCATATTTGGCGGGAAAGTAACTTGGCAGCTGATTTTCTAGCCAAATTTTGTATTCTCAATAGCTCTATTGTTCTTTTGCCAAGGGAGTTTCCCTCTGCACTTTTATCCATTTTGGAAAAGGACAGATCGGGTTGTAATTACCTTAGATTGTAATCCCTTTTCTTTTTTAATTTATATATCTGGTCGGGGTCTGCCTAACCCCAGCTTACCTTCCAAAAAAAAAAAAAAGAAGGAGAAATCCGAGTAGATAAAACTTCTACTTGGGAATGGGACAAAAGTTGGATGATCGTAATTTTATGAATCTTCCATTAAGAGGTAACTAACTTTATTTCACTTTCTTTGAAAAGTTCAAGGAATTCCGCATTAAAATAAAGAAATAGCTAGGTAAGTCTTCCATGATTGAGCAGAGTACCTCTTAATAGAAATTTCATAATTTACTCTCATTACATCTTGTCTCAAATAATTCCCATAACAAACCATAGCATGATGGTGTTGTTAAATCGGATTATATTGGATATGATTTGATGGAAGATGAGCTTGGGATTCGCATTAGAGATACTTAGTCTCTATTTCTGGATAACAAAAGATATTTGTAAATCATGCAAATGACCTCGGATTGCATCGAAATGATTTCCCACACTTAGGTTTGGTCAAAATACATGTGTTAGAAGAAACAACATTGAAATTCGACCCCCGCTTTTTTTCGTTTAGGCCGAAGTATGGATTTCAAGCCTCTCAGTGCCCAAATCGGGCAAACAACCTCGGATTCCATCAAAACGATTTCCCACACTAAGGTTGCATCGAAATACCCACGTTAGAAGAATCGGTATCGAAAACCGACCCGCGGTTTGGATTTGGTGCACTTTTTTAGGTTTAGGCCAAACTATATTTCTAAGTATGGATTTCAGCTTGTCGGTGCCCAAATCGGGCTAGCGACCTCGCATTCCATTGAAACGAATTCCCACACTTAATTTGGGACAAAGTACATGCGTTAAAAGAAACGGCATCGAAATCTGATCACAGGTTTAGATTTGGTGCGCGATTGTACGTTTAGACCGATGTTTACATTCAACGTACGAATTTAGGGCCTCTCGGTGCCCAAATCAGGCAATAGACATCGGATTCCATCGAATCGAATTGCCACACTTAGGTTGAATTGAAATACATGCGTTAAATCAAATAACATTGAAATCCGGTCACAGGTTTGGATTTTGTGCGTGTTTGTAGGTTTAGGCTGAAGTATATTTTCTAAGTATGGATTTCGAGCCTTTCAGTACATAAATCGGGCAATTGACCTCGACTTCCATCGAAACGAATTCCCACACTTAGGTTGGATTCAAATACACGCGTTAAATCAAATGACATCAAAATCATATCGCAGATTTGGATTTTGTGAGCGATTGTAGGTTTAGGCCGATCTATACTTTCTAAGTATGGGTTTTGAGCCACTCGGTGCCCAAATGGGGCAAACGACCTCGGATTCCATCGAAACAAATTCCCACACTCAGGTTCTATCAATATACTAACGTTAAAAGAAACAGCGTCGAAGTCCGACCCCCGGTTTTGAATTGGTACACTTTTTTACGTCTAGGCTGAAGTATACTTTCTATGTATGGATTTCGGCCTCTCGGTGCGTAAATTGGGCAAACGGCCACGGATTCTATCGAAACGAATTCCCACACTTTGGCTGGATTGAAATACACGGGTTGATCAAATGACATCAAAATCCCATCACAGGTTTGGATTTGGTGCGTGTTTGTAGGTTTAGGCCGAAATTTATTTTCTAAGTATGAATTTCGGGTCTCTCTGTGCCCAAATTGGTGAAACAAACTCGGATTCCGTCAAAACGAATTCTCACACTTAGGTTGGATTGAAATACATGCCTTAGAAGAAATAGCATCGAAATCTAACCCTCGGTTTAGATGTGGTGCACTTTTTTAGGTTTGGGACGAAGTATATTTTCTAAGTATAAATTTCGGCCTCTCGGTGAGCAAATCGAGCAAACGACCTCGGATTCTACCGAAACAAATTCTCACACTTAGGTTGTATCGAAATACTCGCGTTAGAAGAAATGACATCAAAATCCGATCACAGGTTTGGATTTCTAGCACGTTTGTAGGTTTAGGCCGAAGTATACTTTCTAAGTATGGATTTCTAGCCTCTCGATGCCCAAATCGGGCAAACAATCTCCGATTCCATCGAAACGAATTCCCACACTTTGGTTTGGTCGAAATACGTGCGTTAGAAGATATGACATTGAAATCCGAACCCGATTTGGAATTGGAGCTCTTTTTTACGTTTAGGCCAAATTATACTTTCTAAGTATAGATTTCGGCCTCTTGGTTCGCCAATTGGGCAAACGACCACGGATTCAAAAAAAAAAAAATTCCCACACTTAGGCTAGATTGAAATACACGCATTAGAATAAATGACATCGAAATCCGATCGTAGGTTTGGATTTCTTGCGCGTTTGTAGGTTTAGGCCGAAGTATACCTTCTAAGTATGGATTTCGAGCCTCTCGGTGCCCAAATCGGGCAAACGATCTCGGATTCCATTGAAACAAATTCCCACAACTAGGTTTGGTTGAAATACATGCGTTAGAAGAAATGACATCGAAATCCAACCCCTGGTATGGAATTGGAGCACTTTTTTACGTTTAGGCCGAAGTATATTTTCTAGGTATGGAGTTTGACTTCTCGGTGTGCCATTCGAGCAAATGACCACGGATTCTATTGAATCGAATTCCTACATGTAGGGTGGGTCGAAATACATGTGTTAAAAGAAACGGCATCGAAATCCGACCCCCGGTTCGAATTTGGTGCAGGATTGTAGGTTTAGGTTGATGTAGACTTTCGAAGTATGGATTTCAAGCCTCTCGGTGCCCAAATCGGAGAAACGACCTCGGATTCCATTGAAACGAACTCCCACACTGAGGTTTGGTTGAAATATAGGCGTTACAAGTAACGACATCGAAATTCGACCCTCAGTTTCGAATTGGTGCGCTTTTTTACGTCTAGGCGGAAGTACACATAGAATTCAGCCTCTCGAAGCCCAAATCGGGCAAATGAACTCGGATTCCATCGAAATGAATTCTCACACTTAGAGTGGGTCAAAATACACGCGTTGGAAGAAACAGCATCGAAATCTGACCCCCGGTTTTGATGTGTGGCACTTTTTTAGGTTTAGGACGACGTATATTTTCTAATCATGAATTTTGGCCTTCCGGTGCGAAAATCGGGCAAATGACCTCGGAGATCTATCGAAATGAATTCCCAACTTATGTTGGATTGGCATACACGCGTTAGAAGAAATGACATCGAAATGGGAGCATAGGTTTGGAATTTGTGCGGGTTTGTAGGCTAAGCCCGAGGTATACTTTCTATGTACGGATTTCGAGCCTCTCGGTTCGCAAATCATGCAAACGACCTCGGATTGCATCGAAACGATTTCCTACCCTTAGGTTTAGTCGAAATACATGCGTTAAAAGAAACGACCTCGAAATCCGACCCCCGGTTTGGTATTGGTAAGCTTTTTTTCGTTTAGGCCGAAGTATACTTTCTAAGTATGGATTTCAGGCCTCTCAGTTCCCAAATCGGGCAAACGACGTCGGATTCCATCGAAACAATTTCCCTCACTAAGGTTGCGTCGAAATACCCGCGTTAGAAGAATTGGCTTTGAAAACCGACCCACGGTTTGTATTTGGTGCACTTTTTTAAGTTTAGGCCAAACTATACGTTCTAAGTATGGATTTTGGCTTGTCGGTGCCCAAATCGAGCTAGCGACCTCAGATTCCATTGAAAAGAATTCCCACACTTAGTTTGGGACAAAATACATGCGTTAAAAGAAACGGCATCGAAATCCGATCATAGGTTTAGATTTGGTGCGCGATTGTACGTTGAGACCAATGTATACTTTCAACGTACGAATTTAGGGCCTCTTGGTGCCCAAATCAGGCAATCGACTTCGGATTTTATCAAAACGAAATGCCACACTTAGGTTGGATTGAAATACATGTGTTAAATCAAATAACATTGAAATCTGATCACAGGTTTCGATTTTGTGCGCGTTTGTAGGTTTTGGCTGAAGTATATTTCTAAAGTATGGATTTCGAGCCTTTCAGGGCATAAATCGGGCAAATGACCTCGACTTCCATCAAAACGAATTCCCACACATAGGTTGGATCGAAATACACGTGTTAAATCAAATGACATCAAAATCCAATCGCAGGTTTGGATTTTGTGCTCGTTTGTAGGTTTAGTTTGATGTATACTTTCAAAGTATGGATTTTGAGCCACGGGGTGCCCAAATCGGGCAAACGACCTCGGATTCCATCGAAACGAATTCTCACTCTTAGGTTTGGTCGAAATACGTGTATTAGAAGAAACGACATTGAATTCTAACCCCCGGTTTGGAATTGGAAAGCTTTTTTACGTTTAGGCCGAATAATAGTTTCTAGGTATGGATTTCAGCCTCTCCGTGCACCATTCGGGCAAACGACCACGGATTCAATCGAATCAAATTCCCACACTTAGGTTGGTCAAAATACATGCGTTAGAAGAAACAGTATCGAAATCCGACCTCCGATTTAGATTTGGTGAGCGTTTGTAGGGTTAGGCCAAAGAGTACTTTCTAAGTATGCATTTTGAGCCTCACGGTGCCCAAATCAAGGAAACAACCTCAGATTCCATCGAAACGAATTCCCACACTCAGGTTTGGTCGACATACTGGTGTTAAAAGAAACAACATCGAAATCCGACCACCGGTTTTGAATTGGTACACTTTTTTACGTTTAGGCTGAAGTATACTTTCTAAGTATGGATTTCGGCCTCTCGGTACGTAAATTGGGCAAACGACCACGGATTCTATTGAAATGAATTCCCATAATTAGGTTGCATTGAAATAGATGGGTTGATCAAATGACATCGAAATCCGATCACAGGTTTGGATTTGGTGTGTGTTTGTAGGTTAGGCCGAAATTTACGTCATAAGTATGAATTTCGGGTCTCTTTGTGCCCAAATCAGAGAAACGAACTCGGATTTCATCGAAACGAATTCTCACACTTAGGTTGGATCAAAATACATGCCTTAGCAGAAATAGCATCGAAATCTGATCCCCGGTTTAGATGTGCTACCCCTCTCATTTGATTCTTCCTTGGGACCGTGAGGTGGAATGGGCTGCCAAAGAATTCCATGGTTTGAATATAGTCCCAAATATTAAGCGAATTGTTTTTTGTGCCACGATATACCATATTTGGAATGAAAGGAACAGCAGAATTTTCTCTAATTCTTCCAAGCCCATTGAGAATATTATCAACAACATCATCACCGATACTAGATTGAAGTTTGGTGCATCCACTGCCCAGGTAGAAGATTCGGCACACACTAGAAGATTTTTGAATCAATGGTAGATATATCCTCGATTTACCATCAAACCACAGCTATGGTGCTCTTGGTCCCCTCCCCCAATAGATCATTGGGTCCTCAACAGCGATGGCTATGTAAGAAATGGAGGTGCAGGTTTTGGTGGAATCATTCGAAACAATTTGGGTGTCCCTTTGGTGGCTTATGCTACTGGAATAGCTGATACAGACATCCTAAAACTTGAGATCATGGCCATTGCAAGAGGGTTGGAAATTGCACGGCAATTTGGTGTGAACAAACTCGTGATTGACTCAGACTCCTTACAAGCTACAAGATTCCTCAAATCCACCAGTGAACCCCCTTGGACTCTAAGTAACCTTGTTGCTTACTGCAAACTTCTTCTGACAGATTTCCACTCTTATTCTATCCACCACATTTGGCGTGAAAGCAATACTTGTGTTGATTTTTTGGCAAAATTTTGTCCTAGTATCTCCTATACAGTTCTTTTACCTAGAGAATTTCCCTCTGATCTTTCTTCTCTTCTTGAGAAGGACAGAGTTGGTTGTAAATACCTTAGATTGTAATCTCTTTTTCTATTAATATATCTGGTCGGGGTCCGCCTAACCCCAGCTTACCTTAAAAAAAAAAAAAAAAAAACTTTCTAAGTATAAATTTCGTCCCCTCGGTGCGCAAATCGAGCAAACGACCTCGGATTCTACCGAAATGAATTTTCACGAATAGGTTGGATCGAAATACTCGCGTTAGAAGAATGACATCAAAATCTGATCACAGGTCTGGGTTTCTAGCGCGTTTGTAGGTATAGGCTGAAGTATACTTTCTAAGTATGGATTTCGAGCCTCTCGATGCCCAAATCGGGCAAATGATCTCGGATTCCATCGAAACGAATTCCCACACTTTGGTTTGGTCGAAATATGTGAGTTATAATAAACGACATTGAAATCCGAACCCGGTTTGGAATTGGAGTGATTTTTTACGTTTACGTTTAGGCTCGAAATCCATACTTAGAAAGTATTCTTCGGCCTAAAACTACAAACATGCACCAAATCCAAACCGGGGGTCGGATTTCGATATTGTTTCTTCTAACGCATGTATTTTCACCCAACCTAAGTGTGGGAATTCGATTCGATTGAAGCCGTGGTCGTTTCTCGAATGGCGTACCGAGAGGCCGAAATCCGTAACTAGAAACTATACTGCGGCCTTGTAAAAAAGCGCTCCAATTCCAAACTAGGGGTCAGAATTCAATGTCCTTTATTCTGATGCACGTATTTCGACCAAACCTAAGAGTGGGAATTCGTTTCAATGGAACCCAAGGTCGTTTGTCCGATTTGGGCACCGAGTGGCTCAAAATCCATACTTAGAAAGTATACATCGGCCTAAACCTACAAACGCGCACAAAATCCGAACCTACGATTGGATTTAATTTCATTTGATTTAACACGTGTATTTCGATCCAACCTAAGTGTGAGAATTCGTTTCGATGGAAGTCAAGGTCATTTGCCCGATTTATGCACTGAAAGGCTCGAAATCCTTACATAGAAAATATAATTCAGCCTAAACCTACAAACGCGCAAAAAATCCAAACCGTGTGATTGGATTTCAATGTTATTTGATTTAACGCTTGTATTTCGATCCAAGCTAAGTGTGGTAATTCGTTTCGATGGAATCCGAAGTCGATTGCCTGATTTGGGCACCGAGAGGCCTTAAATTCATACGTTGAAAGTATACATCGGTTTAAACGTACAATCGCGCACCAAGTCTAAACCAGTGATCGGATTTTGATGCTGTTTCTTTTAACACGTGTATTTTGTCTCAAACTAAGTATGGGAATTCATTTCAATGGAATCCGAGGTCACTAGCCCGATTTGGGCACCGACAGGCCCAAATCCTTACTTAGAAAGTATAGTTTGGCCTAAACGTAAAAAAGTGCACCAAATGCAAATCACGGGTCGGTTTTCGATGCCGATTCTTCTAACGTGGGTATTTCGATGCAGCCTTAGTGTGGGAAATAGTTTCGATGGAATCCGAGGTCATTTGCTCGATTTGGGCATTGAGAGGCCTGAAATCCTTAGAAAGTATACTTCGGCTTAAACAAAAAAAAGCGTACCAATACCAAACCAGGGGTCGGATTTTGATGTTATTTCCTCAACGCATGTATTTCGACCAACCCTAAGTGTGGGAAATCGTTTCGATGCAATCCGAGGTCGTTTGCTCGATTTGTGCACCAAGAGACCCAAATTTATACTTAGAAAGTATATTAAATCTCAAACCTAAAAAAGTGCACCACATCTAAACCGGGGGTCAGATTTCGATGCTATTTCTTCTAAGGCATGTATTTCGATCCAACCTATGTGAGAGATTTCGTGTCTATGGAATCCGAGTTCGTTTCCCCGATTTGGGCTCAGAGAGACCCGAAATTCAAACTTAGAAAGTATTCTTCAGCCTAAAACTACAAACGCGCACCAAATCCAAACCGGGGATCGGATTTCGATGTTGTTTCTTCTAACGCATGTATTTTGACCCAACCTATGTGTGGGAATTCGATTCGATTGAATCTGTGGTCGTTTGCCCAAATGGCGCACCGAGAGGTCGAAATCCATACCTAGAAACTATACATCGGCCTAAACATAAAAAAGCGCTCCAATTCCAAACTGGGGGTCGGAATTCAATTTCGTTTCTTCTAATACACATATTTCAGCCAAACCTGTGAGTGGGAATTCGTTTCGATGGAATCTGAGGTCGTTTGCCCGATTTGGGCACCGAGTAGCTCAAAATCCATATTTAGAAAGTATACATCGGCCTAAACCTACAAACGCACACAAAATCAAAATCCGTGGTTGTTTGCCCAAATGGATTTTGATGTCATTTGATTTAACGCGTGTATTTCAATTGAACCCAAGAGTGGGAATTCGTTTCGATGGAAGTCGAGGTCATTTGCCCGATTTATGCACTAAAAGGCTCGAAATCCCTACTTAGAAAATATACTTCAGCCTAAACCTACAAACGCGCAAAAAACCTGTGATCGGATTTCAATGTTCTTTGATATAACGCATGTATTTTGATCCAACCTAAGTGTGGCAATTCGTTTCGATGGAATCTGAAGTCGATTGCCTGATTTGGGCACCGAGAGGCCGAAATCCATACTTAGAAAGTATAGTTTG
The DNA here is from genome assembly GCA_015143295.1 of Tetracentron sinense. Taxonomy (NCBI): domain Eukaryota; kingdom Viridiplantae; phylum Streptophyta; class Magnoliopsida; order Trochodendrales; family Trochodendraceae; genus Tetracentron; species Tetracentron sinense. The sequence goes on along the minus strand of JABCRI010001169.1, from coordinate 63,938 downwards.
GCTTACACCTAAAAAAGTGCACCAAATGCAAACCACGGGTCGGTTTTCCATGCCGATTCTTCTAATGCTGGTATTTCGACGCAACCTTAGTGTGGGAAATCGTTTCGATGGAATTCAAGGTCGTTTGCCCGATTTGGGCACTGAGAGGCCTGAAATCCATACTTAGAAAGTATACTTCGGCCTAAACGAAAAAATACGTACCAATACCAAACCGGGGGTCGGATTTCGGTGTCGTTTCTTCTAACGCACGTATTTCGACCAAATTTAAGTGTGGGAAATCATTTCGATGCAATCCGAGGTCGTTTGCATGATTTGCGAACTGAGAGGCTCGAAATCCATACTTAGAAAGTATACCTTGGCCTAAGCCTATAAACCAGCACAAATTCTAAACCTGTGCTCGCATTTCGATGTCAATTCTTCTAACGTGTGTATTTCGATCCAACCTTAGTGTGAGAATTCGTTTCGGTAGAATCTGAGGTTGTTTGCTCGATTTACGCACCGAGAGGCCAAAATTTATACTTAGAAAGTATACTTCGTCCCAAACCTAAAAAAGTGCACCACATCTAAACCGGGGGTCAGATTTCGATGCTATTTCTTCTAAGGCATGTATTTCGATCCAACCAAAGTGTGAGAATTCATTTTGATGGAATCCGAGTTCGTATCCCCGATTTGGGCACAGAGAGACCCAAAATTCATACTTAGAAAGTAAATTTCGGCCTAAACCAACAAACACACACCAAATCCAAACCTGTGATCGGATTTCGATTTCATTTGATCAGACCCATGTACTTCAATCCAACCTAAGTGTGGGAATTCGTTTCGTTAGAATCCGTGGTCGTTTGCCCAATTTACACACCGAGAGGCCGAAATCCATACTTAGAAAGTATACTTCAGCCTAAACGTAAAAAACGCACCAATTCAAAACCGGGGGTCGGATTTCGATGTTGTTTCTTTTAACGCAAGTTTATCGACCAAACCTCACTGTGGGAATTCATTTCAATGGAATCCGAGGTTGTTACCTTGATTTGGGCACCGTGAGGCTCGAAATCCATACTTAGAAAGTATTCTTCGGCCTAAACCTACAAACGCGCACCAAATCCAACCGGGGGTCGAATTTCAATACTGTTTCTTCTAACGCATGTATTTCGACCCAACCTATGTGTGGGAATTCGATTCGATTGAATCCGTGGTCATTGGCCCGAATGGCGTACAAAATTCGAAATGGGGGTCGGATTTCGATGTCGTTTCTTCTAACGCATGTATTTTGACCCACCCTGCATGTGGGAATTCGATTCGATTGAATCCGTGGTCGTTTGCCTGAATGGTGCACCGAGAGGTCAAAATCCATACCTAGAAACTATACTTCGGCCTAAAAGTAAAAAAGCACTCCAATTCAATACCGGGGTTCGGATTTTGATGTCATTTCTTCTAACGCACATATTTCGACAAAACCTAGTAGTGGGAATTCGTTTCGATGGAATCCGAGGTCGTTTGCCCGATTTGGGCACCGAGAGGATCGACATCCATACTTAGAAGGTATACTTCGGCCTAAACCTACAAACGCGCAAGAAATCCAAACCTGTGATTGGATTTTGATGTCTTTTCTTCAAGCCCGTGTATTTCAATCTAGCCTAAGTGTGGAAATCGTTTCGATGGAATCCGTGGTCGTTTGCCCGATTGGCGCACCAAGAGGCCGAAATCCATCCTTAGAAAGTATAATTCGGCCTAAACGAAAAAAAGGGCTCCAATTCAAAATCAGTTTCGGATTTCAATGTCATTTCTTCTAACGCCCGTATTTCAACCAAACTAGAAAGTATACTTCGGCCTAATCTACAAACGCGCTTGAAATCCAAACCAATGATCGGATTGTGATGTCATTTCTTCTAATGCGTGTATTTCGATCCAACCTAATTGTGGGAATTAGTTTCGATGGAATCCGAGTTCGTTTCCCCGATTTGGCCACAAAGAGACCTGAAATTCATACTTAGAAAGTAAATTTCGGTCTAAACCTACAAACACGCACTAAATCCAAAACTGTGATCAGATTTTGATGTCATTTGATCTAACCCGTGTATTTCAATCCAACCTAAGTGTTGGAATTTGTTTCGATACAATCCGTGGTAGTTTGCCCAATTTATGCCTCGAGAGGTCCATCCTTAGAAAGTATACTTCAGCCTAAACGTAAAAAAAGTGCACCAATTAAAAATCGGGGGTCGGATTTCGATGCTGTTTCTTTTAACGCCAATATGTCGACCAAACTTGAGTGTGGGAATTCGTTTCGATGGAATCCGAGGTTGTTTCCTTGATTTGGGCACCATGAAGCTAGAAATCCATACTTAGAAAGTATTTTTCGGCCTAAACCTACAAACGCACACCAAATCCAAATCGGGGGTCAGATTTCGATACTGTTTCTTCTCACGCATGTATTTCGACCAAACCTAAGTTTGGGAATTCGATTCGATTGAATCCGTGGTCGTTTGCCCGAATGGCCCACTGAGAGGCCGAAATCCATACCTAGAAATTACAATTCGGCCTAAACGTAAAAAAGCGCTCCAATTCCAAACTAGGGGTCAGAATTCAATGTCGTTTCTTCTAATGCACGTATTTTGACCAAACCAAAGAGTGGGAATTCGTTTCGATGGAATCTGAGGTCGTTTGCCCGATTTTGGCACCGAGTGGCGCAAAATCCATACTTAGAAAGTATACATCGGCCTAAACCTACAAACGCGCACAAAATCCAAACCTGCGATTGGATTTTGATGTGATGTGATTTGATTTTAGGCGTGTATTTCGATCCAACCTAAGTGTGAGAATTCGTTTCGATGGAATCCGAGTTCGTTTCTCTGATTTGGGAGCAGAGAGACTCGAAATTCATACTTAGAAAGTAAATTTCGGCCTAAACCTACAAACACACACCAAATCCAAAGCTGTGATCGGATTTTGTTGTCATTTGATCTAACCCGTGTATTTCAATCCAACCTAAGTGTGGGAATTCGTTTCGGATTTCGATGTCGTTTCTTCTAACGCCTGTGTTGCCAACCGAGAGACTCGAAATCCGTACTTAGAAAGTATACCTCAGCCTAAGCCTACAAACCCGCACAAATTCCAAACCTGTGCTCGCATTTCGATGTCATTTCTTCTAACACGTGTATTTCGATCCAACCTAAGTGTGGGAATTCATTTCGATAGAATCCGATGTCATTTGCCTGATTTTTGCACCGGGAGGCCAAAATCCATGCTTAGAAAATATACTTCGTCCTAAACCTAAAAAAGAGCAACACCTCAAAACCGGGGGTCAGATTTCGATGCCGTTTCTTCTAACATGTGTATTTCGAGCCATTCTAAGTGTGAGAATTCGTTTCGATGAAATCCGAGTTCATTTGCCCAATTTGGGTTTCGAGATGCCGAAATCTATATATACTTCCGCCTAGACGTAAAAAAGTGCACTAATTCAAAACCGGGGGTCGGATTTCAATGTCGTTACTTGTAACGCCTATATTTTGACCAAACCTCAGTGTGGGAATTCGTTTCAATGGAATCCGAGGTCATTTCCCCGATTTGGGCACTGAGAGACTTGAAATCCATACTTCGAAAGTATATTTCAGGCTAAACCTACAAACGCGCACTAAATTAGAACTGGGGGTCGGATTTCGATGCCATTACTTCTAACGCATGTATTTCGACCCACCCTACGTGTGGTAATTCGATTCGATTAAATCCGTGGTCGTTAGCCCGAATGGTGCCCCGAGAGGTCGAAATCCATACCTAGAAACTAAACTTATGCCTACACGTAAAAAAGTGCCCCAATTCCATACCGGAGGTCGGATTTTCATTTCATTTCTTCTAACGCATGTATTTCGACCAAACCTAGTTGTGCGAATTCGTTTTGATGGAATCCGAGGACGTTTGCTCGATTTGGGCACCGACAGGCTTGAAATCCATACTTAGAAGGTATACTTTGGCCTAAACCTACAAACGCGCAAGAAATCCAAACCTGTGATCGGATTTCGATGTCATTTCTTCTAATGCGTGTGTTTCGATCCTGCCTAAATTTGGGAATTCGTTTCGATTGAATCCGTGGTCATTTGCCCGATTGGCGCACCAAGAGGCCAAAATCCGTAGTTAGAAAGTATACATCAGCCTAAATGTAACAAAGCGCTCCAATTCCAAACCGGGTTCAGATTTCAATGTCGTTTCTTCTAACGAATGTATTTCGACAAAACCAAAGTGTGGGAATTCGTTTCGATGGAATCCGAGATCGTTTCACCAATTTGGGCCCCGGTAGGCTCGAAATCCATACTTAGAAAGTATACTTCGGTCTAAACCTTCAAACGGGCTAGAAATTTAAACCTGTGATCGGATTCTGATGCCATTTCATCTAACATGTGTATTTCGATCCAACCTCATTGTGACAATTCGTTTCGGTAGAATCCGAGGTCGTTTGCACGATTTGCGCACTGAGAGGCCGAAATTTATACTTAGAAAGTATACTTCATCCCAACCCTAAAAAAGTGCACCGCATCTAAACCTAAGTGTGAGAATTCGTTTCGATGGAATCCGAGTTCGTTTCCCCGATTTGGGAACAATGAGACCCCAAATTCATACTTAGAAAGTAAATTTTTGCCTAAACCTCCAAACAAGCACCAAATCAAACCTGTGATCGGATTTCGACGTCATTTGATCTAACCCCTGTATTTCAAACCAACCTAAGTGTGGGAATTCGTTTCGATATTTGGCGTGAAAGCAATCTGGGAGCAGATTTTTTCGCCAATTATTGTACCATTCCTAATGCTTTTGTTCTTCATCCAAGGCATTTTCTTGTAGCTCTCTCCTCTATTATGGAAGAGGACAGATCTGGTTGTAAATACCGTAGATTGTAACTCTTTTACTTTCCATATATATTCTGGTCAGGGTCTGCCTAACCCGAGCTTACCCTCCCAAAAAAAAAAAAAGATAGAATCCGGGGTCGTTTGCCCAATTTACGCACCGAGAGGCCGAAATCCACACTTAGAAAGTAAACTTCAGCCTAAACATAAAATAACACACCAATTCAAAACCGGGGGTCGGATTTCGATGTTGTTTCTTTTAACACCAGTTTGTCAACCAAACCTGAGTGTGGGAATTTGTTTCGATGGAATGCGAGGTAGTTTCCCAGATTTGGGCAAAGTGAGACCCGAAATTCATACTTAGAAAGTAAATTTTTCCCTAAACCTACAAACATGCACCAAATCAAACTTGTGATCGGATTTCGATATCATTTGATCTAACCCGTGTATTTCAATCCAACCTAAGTGTGGCAATTCATTTCGATATTTGGCGTGAAAGCAATCAGGGAGCAGATTCTTTAGCCAATTATTGTACCTTTCCTAGTGCTTTTGTTCTTCTTCCAGGGGATTTTCCTGTAGCTCTCTCCTCTATTATGGAAGAGGATAGATCTGGTTGTAAATACCTTAGATTGTAACTCTTTCACTTTCTATATATATTCTGGTCGAGGTCCGCCTAACCCGAGCACACCCTCCCAAAAAAAAAAAAAGATAGAATCCGTGGTCGTTTGCCCAATTTACGCACTGAGCAGCCGAAATCCAAACTTAGAAAGTATACTTCAGCCTAAACGTAAAAAATGGTACCAATTCAAAACTGGGGGTCGGATTTCGATGCTGTTTCTTTTAACGCCAGTTTGTCAACCAAACCTGAGTGTGGGAATTCGTTTCGATGGAATCTAAGGTAGTCTCCTTGATTTGGGCACCGTGAGGCTCAAATCCATACTTAGAAAGTATTCTCCGGCCTAAACCTACAAACGCGAACCAAATTGAAACCGGGGGCTGGATTTCGATACTGTTTCTTCTAACGCATGTATTTCGACCCAACCAAATTGTGGGAATTCGATTCGACTGAATCCATGGTCGTTAACCCGAATGGTGCACCGAGAGGCCGAAATCCATAGTTAGAAAGTATACATCAGCCTAAACCTACAAAAATGAGCTAGAAATCAAAACCTGTGATCGGATTTTGATGTCATTTCTTCTAACATGTGTATTTCAATCCAATCTCAGTGTGAGAATTTTTTTTCAGTAGAATCCGAGGTCATTTGCTCGATTTGCGCACCTAGAGGCCGAAATTTATACTTAGAAAGTATACTTCGTCCCAAACCTAAAAAAGTGCACCACATCTAAACTGGGGGTTAGATTTCAATGCTCTTTCTTCTAAGGCATGTATTTCGATCCAACCTAAGTGTGAGAATTCGTTTCGATGGAATCTGAGTTCATTTCCCCGATTTGGGCATAGTGAGACCCAAAATTCATACTTACAAAGTAAATTTTGGCCTAAACCTAAAAACAAGCACCAAATCAAACCTTTGATTGGATTTCGATATCATTGGATCTAACCCGTGTATTTCAATCCAACCTAAGGGTGGGAATTCGTTTCGATATTTGGAGTGAAACCAATCGGGGAGCACATTTTTTAGCCAATTATTGTACCTTTCCTAGTAATTTTGTTCTTCTTCGAGGGGATTTTCCTGCAGCTCTCTCCTCTATTATGGAAGATGATAGATCTGGTTGTAAATACCTTAGATTGTAACTCTTTCAGTTTCTATGTATATTCTGGTCGAGGTCCGCCTAACCCGAGCTTACCCTCCCAAAAAAGAAAAAAAAAAGATAGAATCCGTGGTCGTTTGCCCAATTTACGCACTGAGCAGCCGAAATCCAAACTTAGAAAGTATACTTCAGCCTAAACGTAAAAAATGGCACCAATTCAAAACTGGGGGTCGGATTTCGATGCTGTTTCTTTTAACGCCAGTTTGTCAACCAAACCTGAGTGTGGGAATTCGTTTCGATGGAATCTAAGGTAGTCTCCTTGATTTGGGCACCGTGAGGCTCAAATCCATCCTTAGAAAGTATTCTCCGGCCTAAACCTACAAACGCGAACCAAATTGAAACCGGGGGCTGGATTTCGATACTGTTTCTTCTAACGCATGTATTTCGACCCAACCAAATTGTGGGAATTCGATTCGACTGAATCCATGGTCGTTAACCCGAATGGCGCACCGAGAGGCCGAAATCCATAGTTAGAAAGTATACATCAGCCTAAACCTACAAAAATGAGCTAGAAATCAAAACCTGTGATCGGATTTTGATGTCATTTCTTCTAACATGTGTATTTCAATCCAATCTCAGTGTGAGAATTTTTTTTCAGTAGAATCCGAGTCATTTGCTCGATTTGCGCACCTAGAGGCCGAAATTTATACTTAGAAAGTATACTTCGTCCCAAACCTAAAAAAGTGCACCACATCTAAACTGGGGGTTAGATTTCAATGCTATTTCTTCTAAGGCATGTATTTCGATCCAACCTAAGTGTGAGAATTCGTTTCGATGGAATCTGAGTTCATTTCCCCGATTTGGGCATAGTGAGACCCAAAATTCATACTTACAAAGTAAATTTTGGCCTAAACCTAAAAACAAGCACCAAATCAAACCTTTGATTGGATTTCGATATCATTGGATCTAACCCGTGTATTTCAATCCAACCTAAGGGTGGGAATTCGTTTCGATATTTGGAGTGAAACCAATCGGGGAGCACATTTTTTAGCCAATTATTGTACCTTTCCTAGTAAATTTGTTCTTCTTCCAGGGGATTTTCCTGCAGCTCTCTCCTCTATTATGGAAGATGATAGATCTGGTTGTAAATACCTTAGATTGTAACTCTTTCAGTTTCTATGTATATTCTGGTCGAGGTCCGCCTAACCCGAGCTTACCCTCCAAAAAAAAGAAAGAAAAAAGATAGAATCCGTGGTCGTTTGCCCAATTTACGCACCGACAAGCCGAAATCCATACTTAGAAAGTATACTTCAGTCTAAACGTAAAAAAGCATACTCATTCAAAACCGGGGGTCGGATTTCGATGCTGTTTCCTTTAACGCTAGTTTGTCGACCAAACCTGAGTGTAAGAATTCGTTTCGATGGAATACGAGGTAGTTTCCTGGATTTGGGCACTGTGAGGCTCGAAATCCATACTTAGAAAGTATTCTTCGGCCTAAACCTACAAACGCGAACCAAATTGAAACTGGGGGTCGGATTTCGATACTGTTTCTTCTAACGCATGTATTTCGACCCAACCAAAATGTGGGAATTCGATTCGATTGAAACCGTGGTCGTTAACCCGAATGGCGCACCGAGAAGCCGAAATCCATACTTAGAAAGAATACTTCGGCCTAAACCTACAAACACGGTAGAAATCCAACCCTATGAATTGATTTTGATGTCATTTCTTCTAGCATGTGTATTTCAAACAAACCTCAGTGTGAGAATTCGTTTCAGTAGAATCTGAGGCCATTTGCTCGATTTGCGCACCGGGAGGCCAAAATTTATACTTAGAAAGTATACTTAGTCCCAAACCTAAAAAAGTGCGCCACATCTAAACTGGGGGTTAGATTTCAATGCTATTTCTTCTAAGGCGTGTATTTCGATCCAACCTAAGTGTGAGAATTCGTTTCGATGGAATCCGAGTTCGTTTCCCCGATTTGGGCACAGTGAGACCCGAAATTCATACTTAGAAAGTAAATTTTGGCCTAAACCAACAAACACGCACCAAATCAAACCTGTGATCGGATTTCGAAATCATTTGATCTAACCCGTGTATTTCAATCCAACCTAAGTGTGGGAATTCGTTTCGATATTTGGCGTGAAAGCAATCGGGGAGCAGATTTTTAAACCAATTATTGTACCTTTCCTAGAGCTTTTGTTCTTCTTCCAGGGGATTTTCCTGTAGCTCTCTCCTCTATTGTGGGAGAGGATAGATCTGGTTGTAAATACCTTAGATTGTAACTCTTTCACTTTCTATATATATTCTGGTCGGGGTCCGCCTAACCCGAGCTTACCCTCCCAAAAAAAAGAAAAAAGATAGAATCCGTGGTCGTTTGCCCAATTTACGCACCGACAAGCCGAAATCCATACTTAGAAAGTATACTTCAGCCTAAACGTAAAAAAAGCGCACCAATTCAAAACTGGGGGTCGGATTTCGATGTTGTTTCTTTTAACGCCAGTTTGTTGACCAAACCTGAGTGTGGGTCTTCGTTTCAATTGAATCCGAAGTAGTCTCCTTGATTTGTGCATCGTGAGGCTCAAAATCCATACTTAGAAAGTATTCTGCGGCCTAAACCTACAAACGTGCACCAAATTCAAACTGGGGGCCGGATTTCGATATTGTTTCTTCTAATGCATGTATTTCGACCCAACCAAATAGTGGGAAGTCGATTCGATTGATCCGTGGTCATTTGCCCAAATGGCGCACCGAGAGGCCGAAATCCACACTTAGAAAGAATACTTCGGCCAAAACCTACAAACAGGCTAGAAATCCAAACCTGTGATAGGATTTTGATTTCATTTCTTCTAACATGTGTATTTCAATCCAACCTCAGTGTGAGAATTCGTTTCGGTAGAATCCGAGGTCATTTGCTCGATTTGCGCACTGAGAGGTCGAAATTTATACTTAGAAAGTATACTTCGTCCCAAAGCTAAAAAAGTGCACCACATCTAAACCGGGGGTTAGATTTCAATTCTATTTCTTCTAAGGCGTGTATTTCGATCCAACCTAAGTGTGAGAATTCGTTTCGATGAAATCCGAGTTCGTTTCCCCGATTTGGGCAGAGATAGACCCGAAATTCATACTTAGAAAGTAAATTTTGGCCAAAACCTACAAACACGCACCAAATCAAACTTGTGATCGGATTTCGATATCATTTGATCTAACCCGTGTATTTCAATCCAACCTAAGTGTGGCAATTCGTTTCAATATTTGGCGTGAAAGCAATTGGGGAGCAGATTTTTTAGCCAATTATTGTACCTTTCCTTGTGCTTTTGTTCTTCTTCCAGGCGATTTTCCTGTAACTCTCTCCTCTATTATGGAAGAGGATAGATCTGGTTGTAAATACCTTAGATTGTAACTCTTTCACTTTCTATATATATTCTGGTCAAGGTCCGCCTAACCCGAGCATACCCGCCCAAAAAAAAAAAAAGATAGAATCCGTGGTTGTTTGCCCAATTTATGCACCGAGCAGCCGAAATCCATACTTAGAAAGTATACTTGAGCCTAGACGTAAAAAAGCGCTCCAATTCCAAACCGGGTTCAGATTTCAATGTCGTTTCTTATAACGAACGTATTTCGGCCAAACCAAAGTGTGAGAATTCGTTTCGATGGAATCCGAGATCGTTTGCCTGATTTGGGCACTGGCAGGCTCGAAATCCATACTTAGAAAGTATACTTGGTCTAAACCTTCAAACCGGATAGAAATCCAAACCTGTGATCAGATTTTGATCACATTTCTTCTAACGCATGTGTCGACCAAACCTGAGTGTGGAAATTGTTCCGATGCAATCCGAGGTCGTTTGCATTATTTGCGAACCTAGAGACTCGAAATCCGTACTTAGAAAGTATACCTCGATCTAAGCCTACAAACCCGCACAAATTCCAAACCTGTGCTCGCATTTCGATGTCATTTCTTCTAACACGTGTATTTCGATCCAACCTAAGTGTGGGAATTCATTTCAATAGAATCCGAGGTTATTTGCCCAATTTTTGCACCGGGAGGCCAAAATCCATGCTTTGAAAATATACTTCGTCCTAAACCTAAAAAAGAGCAACACCTCAAAACCGGGGGTCAGATTTCGATGACGTTTCTTCTAACACGTGTATTTCGAGCCATTCTAAGTGTGAGAATTTGTTTCGATGGAATCCGAGTTCATTTGCCCGATTTGGGTTTCGAGATGCCGAAATCTATATATACTTCCGCCTAGACGTAAAAAAGCGCACTAATTCAAACCCGGGGGTCGGATTTTGATGTCGTTACTTGTAACGCCTATATTTTGACCAAACCTCAGTGTGGGAATTCATTTCAATGGTTTCCGAGGTCATTTCCCCGATTTGGGCATCGAGTGACTTGAAATCCATACTTCGAAAGTATACTTCAGGCTAAACCTACAAATACGGACTAAATTAGAACCGGGGGTCAGATTTCGATGCCATTACTTCTAATGCATGTATTTCGACCCACCCTACGTGTGGTAATTCGATTCGATTAAATCCGTGGTTGTTAGCCCGAATGGCGCACCGAGAGGTCGAAATCCATACCTAGAAACTAAATTTCGGCCTACACGTAAAAAAGCGCCCCAATTCCATACCGGAGGTCGAATTTTGATGTCATTTCTTCTAACGCTTGTATTTCGACCAAACCAAGTTGTGCGAATTTGTTTCGATGGAATCCGAGGACGTTTGCTCGATTTGGGCACCGACAGGCTTGAAATCCATACTTAGAAGGTATACTTTGGCCTAAACCTACAAACGCGCAAGAAATCCAAACCTGTGATCGGATTTCGATGTCATTTCTTGTAATGCATGTGTTTCGATCCAGCCTAAGTTTGGGAATTCGTTTCGATTGAATCTGTGGTCATTTGCCTGATTGGCGCACCAAGAGGCCAAAATCCGTAGTTAGAAAGTATACATCAGCCTAAATGTAACAAAGCGCTCCAATTCCAAACCGGGTTCAGATTTCAATGTCGTTTCTTATAACGAACGTATTTCAACCAAACCAAAGTGTGGGAATTCGTTTAGATGGAATCCGAGATCGTTTGCCTGATTTGGGTACCGGCAGGCTCGAAATCTATACATAGAAACTATACTTCAGTCTAAACCTTCAAACGGGCTGGAAATCCAAACCTGTGATCGGATTTTGATCCACTTCTTCTAACATGTGTATTTCGATCCAACCTCATTGTGAGAATTCGTTTCGGTAGAATCCGATGTCATTTGCTCGATTTGCGCACCGAGAGGCCTAAATTTATACTTAGAAAGTATACTTCATCCCAAACATAAAAAAGTGCACCACATCTAAACCGGGGGTTAGATTTCAATGCTATTTCTTCTAAGGCGTGTATTTCGATCCAACCTAAGTGTGAGAATTTGTTTCGACGGAATCCGAGTTCGTTTCCCCGATTTGGGCACAGTGAGACCCAAAATTCATACTTGGAAACTGTGGGAATTCGTTTCGATGTCATTTGATCTAACCCGTGTATTTCAATCAACCAAAGTGTGGGAATTCGTTTCGATATTTGGCATGAAAGCAATCTGGAAGCGGATTTTTTAGCCAATTATTGTACCATTCCTAGTGCTTTTGTTCTACATCCAAGGCATTTTCCTGTAGCTCTATCCTCTATTATGGAAGAGGACAGATCTGGTTGTAAATACCGTAGATTGTAACTCTTTCACTTTCCATATATATTCTGGTCGGGGTCTGCCTAACCCGAGCTTACCCTCCCCAAAAAAGAAAGAAAGATAGAATCCGTGGTCGTTTGCCCAATTTACGCACCGAGAGGCCGAAATCCATACTTAGAAAGTATACTTCAGCTTAAACCTAAAAAAGCACACCAATTCAAAACCGGGGGTCGGATTTCAATGTTGTTTCTTTTAACGCCAGTTTGTCAACCAAACCTGAGTGTGGGAATTTGTTTAGATGGAATCCGAGGTAGTTTCCCCAATTTGGGCACCGTGAGGCTCGAAATCCATACTTAGAAGTATTCTTCGGCCTAAACCTAGAAATGTGCACCAAATTCAAACCGGGGGCCGAATTTCGATACTGTTTCTTCTAACGCATGTATTTCGTTAGATCGATTGAATCCATGGTCGTTTGCCCGAAAGGTGCACCGAGAGGCCGAAATCCATACTTAGAAAGTATACTTCTGCCTAAACCTACAAACGCGCTAGAAATCCAAACCTGTAATCGGATTTGATGTCATTTCTTCTAACATGTGTATTTCAATCCAATCTCAGTGTGAGAATTTGTTTCGGTAGAATCCGAGGTCATTTGCTCGATTTGCACACCGAGAGGCCGAAATTTATACTTAGAAAGTATACATCGTCCCAAACCTAAAAAAGTGCACCACATCTAAACTGGGGGTCAGATTTCAATGCTATTTCTTCTAAGGCATGTATTTCGATCCAACCTAAGTGTGAGAATTCGTTTTGAGGGAATCCAAGTTCGTTTCCCCGATGTGGGCATAGTGAGACCCAAAATTCATACTTAGAAAGTAAAGTTTGCCCTAAACCTAAAAACACGCACCAAATCAAACCTGTAATCGGATTTCGATATCATTGGATCTAAGCCGTGTATTGCAATCCAACCTAAGTGTGGGAATTCGTTTCGATATTTGGCGTGAAAGCAATCGGGCAGCAGATTTTTTAGGCAATTATTGTACCTTTCCTAGTGATTTTGTTCTTCTTCCAGGGGATTTTCCTGCAGCTCTCTCCTCTATTCTGGAAGAGGATAGATCTGGTTGTAAATACCTTAGATTGTAACTCTTTCAGTTTCTATATATATTATGGTCGGGGTCCGCTTAACCTGAGCTTACCCTCCCAAAAAAAAAAAAAAAAGATAGAATCCATGGTCGTTTGCCCAATTTACGCACCGATAGAGCGAAATCCATACATAGAAAGTATACTTCAGCTGAAACGTAAAAAAACATACTCATTCAAAACCGGGGGTCGAATTTCGATGTTGTTTCCTTTAACGCCAGTTTGTCGACCAAACCTGAGTGTAAGAATTCGTTTCGTTGGAATCCGAGGTAGTTTCCTTGATTTGGGCACTGTGAGGCTCGAAATCCATACTTAAAAATTATTCTTCAGCCTAAACCTACAAACACGCACCAAATTCAAACCGGGGGCCGGATTTCGAAACTGTTTCTTCTAACGCATGTATTTCAACACAACCAAAATGTGGGAATTCGATTCGATTGAATCCGTGGTCGTTTGCCCAATTTACGCACCGAGAGGCCGAAATCCATACTTAGAAAGTATACTTCAGCCTAAACATAAAAAAGCACACGAATTCAAAACCGGGGGTCGGACTTCGATGTTGTTTCTTTTAACGCCAGTTTGTTAACCAAACCTGAGTGTGGGAATTTGTTTCGATGGAATCTGAGGAAGTTTCCCAGATTTGGGCACCGTGAGGCTCGAAATCCATACTTAGATAGTATTCTTCGGCCTAAACCTACAAACGCGAACCAAATTCAAACCGAGGGCCGGATTTCGATACTGTTTCTTCTAACGCATGTATTTCGACCCAAACAAAATGTGGGAATTCGATTCGATTGAATCCATGGTTGTTTGCCCGAATGGCGCACCGAGAGGTCGAAATCCATACTTAGAAAGTATACTTCGGCCAAAACCTTCAAACACGCCAGAAATCAAAACATGTAATCGGATTTTGATGTCATTTCTTCTAACATGTGAATTTCAATCCAATCTTAGTGTGAGAATTTGTTTCGGTAGAATCCGAGGTCATTTGCTCGATTTGCGCACCGAGAGGCCGAAATTTATACTCAGAAAGTATACTTCGTCCCAAACCTAAAAAAGTGCACCACATGGGGGTTAGATTTCAATGCTATTTCTTCTAAGGCATGAATTTCGATCCAACCTAAGTGTGAGAATTCGTTTTGATGGAATCCGAGTTCGTTTCCCCGATTTGGGCATAGTGAGACCCAAAATTCATACTTAGAAAGTAAAGTTTGCCCTCAACCTAAAAACACGGACCAAATCGAACCTGTGATCGGATTTCGATATCATTGGATCTAAGCCGTGTATTTCAATCCAGCCTAAGTGTGGGAATTCGTTTCGATATTTGACGTGAAAGCAATCGGCGAGCAGATATTTTAGGCAATTATTGTACCTTTCCTAGTGCTTTTGTTCTTCTTCCAGGGGATTTTCCTGCAGCTCTCTCCTCTATTATGGAAGAGGATAGATCTTGTTGTAAATACCTTAGATTGTAACTCTTTCAGTTTCTATATATATTATGGTCGGGGTCCGCCTAACCCGAGCTTACCCAACCAAAAAAAAAAAAAAAAAAAGATAGAATCTGGGGTCGTTTGCCCAATTTGCACCGATATTGCGAAATCCATACATAGAAAGTATACTTCAGCCTAAACGTAAAAAAACATACTCATTCAAAACCGGGGGTCGGATTTCGATGTTTTTTCCATTAACGCCAGTTTGTCGACCAAACCTGAGTGTAAGAATTCGTTTCGTAGGAATCTGAGGTAGTTTCCTTGATTTGGCCATAGTGAGGCTCGAAATCCATACTTAGAAAGTATTCTTCGGCCTAAACCTACAAACACGCACCAAATTCAAACCGGGGGCCGGATTTCGATACTGTTTCTTCTACCGCATGTATTTCAAGACAACCAAAATGTGGGAATTCGATTCGATTGAATCCGTGGTCGTTTGCCCAATTTACGCACCGAGAGGCCGAAATCCATACTTAGAAAGTATACTTCAGCCTAAACATAAAAAAGCACACCAATTCAAAACCGGGGGTCGGATTTCGATGTTGTTTCTTTTAACGCCAGTTTGTCAACCAAAGCTGAGTGTGGGAATTTGTTTCGATGGAATCCGAGGTAGTTTCCCAGATTTGGGCACCATGAGGCTCGAAATCCATACTTAGAAAGTGTTCTTCGGCAAAAACCTACAAACGCGCACCAAATTCAAAACAGGGGCCGGATTTCGATACTGTTTCTTCTAACGCATGTATTTCGACCCAACCAAAATGTGGGAATTCGATTCGATTGAATCCGTGGTCGTTTGCCCGAATGGCACACCGAGAGGCCGAAATCCAAACTTAGAAAGTATACTTCGGCCTAAACCTACAAACGCGCTAGAAATCCAAACCTGTGATCGGATTTTGATGTCATTTCATCTAGCATGTGTATTTCAATTCAATCTCAGTGTGAATTTGTTTCGGTAGAATCCGAGGTCATTTGCTCGATTTGCGCATCGAGAGGCCGAAATTTGTACTTAGAAAGTATACTTCGTCCCAAACCTAAAAAAGTGCACCACATCTAAACTGGGGGTTTGATTTCAATGCTATTTCTTCTAAGGCATGTATTTCGATCCAACCTAAGTGTGAGAATTCGTTTTGATGGAATCCGAGTTCGTTTCCCCGATTTGGGCATAGTGAGACGCAAAATTCATACTTAGAAAGTAAAGTTTGCCCTAAACCTAAAAACACGCACCAAATCAAACCTGTGATCGGATTTCGATATCATTGGATCTAAGCCATGTATTTCAATCCAACCTAAGTGTGGGAATTCAATTCGATATTTGGCGTGAAAGCAATCGGGGAGCAGATTTTTTAGCCAATTATTGTCCCTTTCCTAGTGCTTTTGTTCTTCTTCCAGGGGTTTTCCTGCAGCTCTCTCCTCTATTATGGAACAGGATAGATCTGGTTGTAAATACCTTAGATTGTAACTCTTTCAGTTTCAATATATATTCTGGTCGGGGTCCGCCCAACCCAAGCTTACCCTCCCAAAAAAAAAAAGTAGATAGAATCCGTGGTCGTTTGCCCAATTTACGCACCCATAGACCGAAATCCATACATAGAAAGTACACTTCAGCCTAAACGTAAAAAAGAATACTCATTCAAAACCGGGGTCGGATTTCGATGTTTTTTCCTTTAACGCCAGTTTGTCGACCAAACCTGAGTGTAAGAATTCGTTTCGTTGGAATCCGAGGTAGTTTCCTTCATTTGGGCACTGTGCGGCTCGAAATCCATACTTAGAAAGTATTCTTCGGCCTAAACCAACAAATGCGCACCAAATTCAAACCGGGGGCCGGATTTCGATACTGTTTCTTCTAACGCATGTATTTCAACACAACCAAAATGTGGGAATTCGATTCGATCGAATCTGTGGTCGTTTGCCCGAATGGCGAACTGAGAGGCCGAAATCCAAACTTATACAGTATACTTTGGCCTAAACCTACAAACACGGTAGAAATCCAAACCTATGATCGGATTTTGATGTCATTTCTTCTGACATGTGTATTTCAATCCAACCTTAGTGTGAGAATTCGTTTCGGTAGAATCCAATGTCATTTGCGCGATTTGCGCACCGAGAGGCCTAAATTTATACTTAGAAAGTACAATTCATCCCAAACCTAAAAAAGTGCGCCACATCTAAACCGGGGGTTAGATTTCAAAGCTATTTCTTCTAAGGCGTGTATTTCGATCCAACCTAAGTGTGAGAATTCGTTTCGATGGAATCCGAGTTCGTTTCCCCGATTTGGGCACAGTGAGACCCAAAATTCATACTTAGAAAGTAAATTTTGGCCTTAACCTCCAAACACGCACCAAATCAAACCTGTGATCGGATTTCGATGTCATTTGATCTAACCCGTGTATTTCAATCCAACCTAAGTGTGGGAATTCGTTTCGATATTTGGCGTGAAAGTAATCTGGGAGCAGATTTTTTAGGCAATTATTGTACCATTCCTAGTGCTTTTGTTCTTCATCCAAGGCATTTTCATGTAGCTCTCTCCTCTATTATGGAAGATGATAGATCTGGTTGTAAATACCGTAGATTGTAACTCTTTCACTTTCCATATATATTCTGGTCGGGGTCTGCCTAACCCGAGCTTACCCTCCCAAAAAAAAAAAAAGATAGAATCTGTGGTCGTTTGCCCAATTTATGCATCGAGAGGCCGAAATCCATACTTAGAAAGTATACTTCAGCCTAAACATAAAAAAGCACACCAATTCAAAACCGGGGGTCGGATTTCGATGTTGTTTCTTTTAACACCAGTTTGTCAACCAAACCTGAGTGTGGGAATTTGTTTCGATGGAATCCGAGGTAGTTTACCCGATTTGGGCCCCGTGAGGCTCGAAATCCATACTTAGAAAGTATTCTTCGGCCTAAACCTACAAACGCACACCAAATTCAAAACGGGGGCCGGATTTCGATACTGTTTCTTCTAACGCATGTATTTCGACCCAACCAAAATGAGGGAATTCGATTTGATTGAATCGGTGATCGTTTGCCCGAATGGCGCACCGAGAGGCCGAAATCCATACTTAGAAAGTATGCTTCGGCCTAAACCTACAAACGCGCTACAAATCCAAACCTGTGATCGGATTTTGATGTCATTTCTTCTAACATGTGTATTTCAATCCAATCTCAGTGTGATAATTTGTTTCGGTAGAAGCCGAGGTCATTTGCTCGATTTGCGCACTGAGTGGCCGAAATTCATACTTAGAAAATATACTTCATCCCAAACCTAAAAAAGTGCACCACATCTAAATTGGCGGTTAAATTTCAATGCTATTTCTTCTAAGGCATGTATTTCGATCCAACCTAAGTGTGAGAATTCGTTTTGATGGAATCCGAATTTGTTTCCCCGATTTGGGCATAGTGAGACCCAAAATTCATACTTAGAAAGTAAAGTTTGCCCTAAACCTAAAAACACGCTCCAAATCAGACTTCACTGCAAGCCTCTCAGTTACTGAACGCTTCTAATGATCCTCCTTGGTACTTGGCGAATTTAGTTATGAGATGTATTCTCATGCTATCCCAGTTTTGAGCATATTCTATTCATCATATTTGGCGGGAAAGTAACTCGGCAGCTGATTTTCTAGCCAAATTTTGTATTCTCAATAGCTCTATTGTTCTTTTGCCAAGGGAGTTTCCCTCTGCACTTTTATCCATTTTGGAAAAGGACAGATCGGGTTGTAATTACCTTAGATTGTAATCCCTTTTCTTTTTTAATTTATATATCTGGTCGGGGTCTACCTAACCCCCAGCTTACCTTCCAAAAAAAAAAAAATAATCAAACTTTTGATCGGATTTCGATATCATTGGATCAAAGCCGTGTATTTCAATCCAACCTAAGTGTGGGAATTCGTTTCGATATTTGGCGTGAAAGCAATCGGGGAGCAGATTGTTTAGGCAATTATTGTACCTTTCCTATTGCTTTTGTTCTTCTTCCATGGGATTTTCCTGCAGCTCTCTCCTCTATTATGGAAGAGGATAGATCTGGTTGTAAATACCTTAGATTGTAACTCTTTCAATTTCTATATATATTCTAGTCGGGGTTCGCCTAACCCAAGCTTACCCTCCTCAAAAAAAAAAAAAAAGATAGAATCCGTGGTCGTTTGCCCAATTTACGCACCGATAGACCGAAATCCATACATAGAAAGTATACTTCAGCCTAAACGTAAAAAAGCATACTCATTCAAAACCGGGTCGGATTTCGATGTTGTTTCCTTTAACACCAATTTGTCGACCAAACCTGAGTGTAAGAATTCGTTTCGTTGGAATCCGAGGTTGTTTCCTTGATTTGGGCACTGTGAGGCTCGAAATCCATACTTAGAAAGTATTCTTCGGCCTAAACTTACAAACGTGCCCCAAATTCAAACCGGGGGCCGGATTTCGATACCGTTTCTTCTAACGCTTGTATTTCAACACAACCAAAATGTGGGAATTCGATTCGATTGAATCTGTGGTCGTTAACCCGAATGGCGCACCGAGAGGCCGACATCCATAATTAGAAAGTATACTTCGGCCTAAACCTACAAAAACGCGCTAGAAATCCAAACCTGTGATCGGATTTTGATTTCATTTCTTCTAACAATCTTAGACAGACTAGACACTATACACTAGAATTAGACGCGAGAGGGGAGTCCCAACTGTGGTGCCGGGGCCTTTGACTTGCCTTTTGAAGGATACCTAATCGGAGTTAACGGGCTAACCTACTCTAGTACCAGGGTGTCGGAATAAGCGGGGTTCGAGGACCCTACTTCATAATAGATAGGCACAATAGAAGGAAGGGAATGGGCAGTCCTAAAGGAGCAAGCGGGGAAAATGTATTTCAATCCAACCTCTGTGTGAGAATTCATTTCGGTAGAATCCAAGGTCATTTGCTCGATTTGCGCACCGAGAGGCCGAAATTTATACTTAGAAAGTATACTTCGTCCCAAACCTAAAAAAGTGCACCACATCTAAACCGGGGGTTAGATTTCAATTCTATTTCTTCTAAGGCCTGTATTTCAATCCAACCTAAGTGTGAGAATTCGTTTCGATGGAATCCGAGTTCGTTTCCCCGATTTGGGAACAGTGAGACCCGAAATTCATATACATAGAAAGTAAATTTTGGCCTGAACCTACAAACACGCACCAAATCAAACCTGTGATCGGATTTCGATATCATTTCATCTAACCCATGTATTTCAATCCAACCTAATTGTGAGAATTTGTTTCGATATTTAGCGTGAAAGCAATCGGGGAGCAGATTTTTTAGCCAATTATTGCACCTTTCCTATTGCTTTTGTTCTTCTTCCAGGGGATTTTCTTGTAGCTCTCTCCTCTATTATGGAAGAGGATAGATCTGGTTGTAAATACCTTAGATTTTAACTCTTTCACTTTCTCTATATATTCTGGTCGGGGACCCCCTAACCCGAGCTTACCCTCCCAAAAAAAAAGAAAAAAGATAGAATCCGTGGTCGAATGCCCAATTTACGCACCGAGAAGCCCAAATCCGTACTTAGAAAGTAATACTTCGGCCTAAACCTACAAACGCGCTAGAAATCCAAACCTGTGACCAGATGTTGATGGCATTTCTTCTAACATGTCTATTTCAATCCAACCTCAGTGTGAGGATTCATTTCAGTAGAATCCGAGGTCGTTTGCTCAATTTGCGCACGGAGAGTCCGAAATTTATACTTAAAAAATCTTCCAGGGGATTTTCCTGTAGCTCTCTCCTCTATTATGGAAGAGGATAGATCTGGTTGTAAATACCTTAGATTGTAACTCTTTCACTTTCTATATATATTCTGGTCGGGGTCCGCCTAACCCGAGCTTACCCTCCCAAAAAAAAAAAGAAGATAGAATCCGTGGTCGTTTGCCCAATTTACGCACCGTGAAGCTCGAAATCCATACTTAGAAAGTATTCTTCGGCCTGAACCTACAAACGCGCACCAAATCGAAACCGGGGTCTGGATGGTGATACGGTTTCTTCTAACGCATGTATTTCGACCCAACCAAAATTTGGTAATTCAATTCGATTGAATCCATGGTCTTTTGCCCGAATGGCGCACCGAGAGTCCGAAATCCATACCTAGAAACTGTACTTTGGCTTAAACATAAAAAACCAATCCAATTCCAAACTGGGTTTGGTTTTCAATGTCATTTCTTCTAACGCATGTATTTCGACCAAACCAAAGTGTGGGAATTTGTTTTCGATGGAATCCGAGATCGTTTGCCCGATTTGGGCACCGAGAGGCTCGAAATCCATACTTAGAAAGTATAGTTCGGCCTAAACCTTCAAACGCGCTAGAAATCCAAACCTGTGATCGGATTTTGATGTCATTTCTTCTAACACGTGTATTTCGATCCAACATAAGTGTGAGAATTCGTTTCGATGGAATCCGAGTTCGTTTCCCCTATTTGGGCACAGAGAGACCCGAAATTCATACTTAGAAATTAAATTTTAGCCTAAACCTACAAACACGCACCAAATCTCAACCTGTGATCGGATTTCGATGTCATTTGATTTAACGCGTGTATTTCGATCCAACCTAGGTGTGGGAATTTGTTTCAATGGAAGTCGAGGTCATTTGCCCGATTTATGCACTGAAAGGCTCGAAATCCATACTTAGAAAATATACTTCAGCCTAAACCTACAAACGTGCACAAAATCCAAACCTGTGATCGGATTTCAATGTTAATTGATTTAACGTGCGTATTTCGATCCAACCTAAGTGTGGCAATTCGTTTCGATGGAATCCGTGGTCGTTTGCCCAATTTACGCATCGAGAGGCCGAAATCCATATTTAGAAAGTATACTTCAGCCTAAACGTAAAAAAGCGCACCAATTCAAAACCGGGGGTCAAATTTCGCTGTTGTTTCTTTTAACGCCAGTATGTCGACCAAACCTGAGTGTGGGTATTCGTTTCGATGGAATCCGAGGTTGTTTCCTTGATTTCGGCCTAAACCTACAAACGCGCACCAAATCCAATCCGGGGGTCGGATTTCGACATTGTTTCTTCTAACGAATGTATTTCGACCCAACCTAAGTGTGGGAATTGGATTCAATTGAATCTGTGGTCGTTTGCCTGAATGGCACACCGAGAGGCCGAAATGATACCTAGAAACTATACTTCGGCCTAAACATAAAAAAGGGCTCCAACTCCAAACCGGGGGTTGGAATTTAATATCGTTTCTTCTAATGCACGTAATTTGACCAAACCTAAGAGTGGGAATTCGTTTCGTTGGAATCCGAGGTCGTTTTCCCGATTTGGGCACCGAGTGGCTCAAAATCCGTACTTAGAAAGTATGCATCGGCCTAAACCTTTAAAGGCACACAAAATCACAACCTGCGATTTGATTTTGATGTCATTTGATTTAACACGTGTATTTCGATCCAATCTAAGTGTGTGAATTTGTCTCAATGGAAGTCGAGGTCATTTGCCCGATTTATGCACTGGAAGGCTCGGAATCCATACTTAGAAAATATACATCAGCCTAAACCTACAAATGCACACAAAATCAAAACCTGTGAATGGATTTCAATGTTATTTGATAAAATGCATGTTTTTAAATCCAACCTAACTGTGGCAATTCGTTTCGATGAACTCGGAAGTCGATTGTCTGATTTGGGCACCGAGAGGCCCTAAATTCGTACATTGAAAGTATGCATCGGTCTAAACGTACAATCGGGCACCAAATCTAAATCTGTGATCGGATTTCGTTGCCGTTTCTTTTAACACATGTACTTTCTCCCAAACTAAGTGTGGGAATTCGTTTCAATGGAATCCGAGGTCGCTAGCCCGATTTGGGCACCGACAGGCTGAAATCCATACTTAGAAAGTATAGTGTGGCCTAAACATAAAAAAAGTGCACCAAATGCAAACCGCGGGTCAGTTTTCGATGCCGATTCTTCTAACGCGGGTATTTCGATGCAACCATTGTGTGGGAAATCGTTTCGATGGAATCGGAGGTCGTTTGGCCGATTTGGGTACTGAGAGGCCTGAAATCCATACTTAGAAAGTATACTTTAGCCTAAACCTAAAAAAGTGCAACACATCAAAACCGGGGGTCAGATTTTGATGTCATTTCTTCTAACATGTGTATTTCGACCCACTCTTAGTGTGAGAATTCGTTCTGATGGAATCCGAGTTCATTTGCACGATTTGGGCTTCGAGAGGCCATAATCTATGTATACTTCCGCCTAGACGTAAAAAAGCGAACAAATTCGAAACCGGGGGTCGGATTTCGATGTCGTTACTTGTAACACCTTTATTTTGACCAAACCTCAGTGTGGGAATTCGTTTCAATGGAATCCAAGGTCGTTTCCCCTATTTGGGCACCGAGAGGCTTGAAATTCGTACTTTGAAAGTATCCTTCAGCCTAAACCTACAAACGCGGAATAAATTCGAACCGGGGGTCGGATTTAGATGCCGTTTCTTCTAACGCATGTATTTCAACCCACCCTATTTGGGCACCGAGAGACTTGAAATCCATGGTCGTTTGCCAAAATGCCGCACTGAGAGGTCGAAATCCATACTTAGAAACTATACTTGGACCTAAACGTAAAAAAGTGCTCCAATTCCATACCGGGGGTCGGATTTCGATGTCATTTCTTCTAACACACGTATTTCGACCAAACCTAATTGTGGGAATTCGTTTCGATGGAATCCGAGGTCGTTTGCTCGATTTGGGCACCGAGAGGCTCAAAATCCATACTTAGAAGGTATACTTCGGCCTAAACCTACAAACGCGCAAGAAATCCAAACCTGTGATCGGATTTCGATGTCATTTCTTCTAACGTTTGTATTTCAATCCAGCCTAAGTGTGGGAATTCGTTTCGATTGAATCCGTGGTCGTTTGCCCGATTGGCGCACCAAGAGGCCTGAATCCATACTTAGAAACTATACTTCGGCCTAAACATAAAAAAGCGCTCCAATTCCAAACCGGGTTCGGATTTCAATGTCATTTCTTCTAACACATGTATTTTGACAAACCAAAGTGTGGGAATTCGTTTCGATGGAATCCGAGATCGTTTGCCCTATTTGGGCACTGAGAGGCTCGAAATCCATAGTTAGAAGGTATACTGCGGCCTAAACCTACAAACGCGCACGAAATCCAATCCGGGGGTCAGATTTCGATAATGTTTCTTCTAAACCCATCCTAAGTGTGAGAATTCGATTCGATTGAATCCGTGTTCGTTTGCCCGAATGGCGCACCGGGAGGCCGAAGTCCATACCTAGAAACTATACTTCGGCCTAAATGTAAAAAAGCGCTCCAATTCCAAACTGGGGGTCGGAATTCAATGTCGTTTTTCTAAGCCATGTATTTCGACCAAACCTAAAAGTGGGAATTCGTTTTGATGGAATCCGAGGTCATTTGCCCGATTTGGGCACCGAGTGGCTCAAAATCCATACTTAGAAAGTATACATCGGCCTAAACATACAAATGCGCACAAAATCCAAACCTGCGATTGGATTTTGATGTCATGGGATTAAAGGCGTGTATTTCGATCCAACCTAATTGTGGGAATTCGTTTTGATGGAAGTCAAGGTCATTTGCCCGATTTATGCAGTGAAAGGCTCGAAATCCATACTTAGAAAATATACTTCAGCCTAAACCTACAAACGCGCACAAAATCCAAACCTGTGATCGGATTTCAATGTCATTTGATTTAACTCATGTATTTTGATCCAACCAAAGTGTGGCAATTCGTTTCGATGGAATCCAAAGGCGATTGCCTGATTTGGGCACCAAGAGGCCCTAAATTCTTACGTTGAAAGTATACATCGGTGTAAACGTACAATCGCGCACCAAATCTAAACCTTTGATCGGATTTTGATGCCGTTTCTTTGAATGCATGTATTTTCACCCAAACTAAGTGTGTGAATTCGTTTAAATGGAATCCGAGATCTCTAGCCCGATTTGGGCACCGACATGCAGAAATCCATACCTAGAAGGTATAGTTTGGCTTAAACCTAAAAAAGTGCACCAAATGCAAACCACGGGTCAGTTTTCGATGTCGATTCTTCTGACGCAGGTATTTCGACGCAACCTTAGTGTTGGAAATCATTTCGATAGAATCCGAGGTCGTTTGCCCGATTTGGGCACTGAGAGCCCTAAAATCCATACTTAGAAAGTCTACTTCGGCCTTAACGAAAAAAAGTGAATCAAAACGAAACCGGGGGTCGGATTTCAATGTCGTTTCTTCTAACGCATGTATTTCGACCAAACCTAAGTGTGGGAAATTGTTTCGATGCACTCCGAGGTCGTTTGCATGATTTGCGGACCGAGAGGCTCGAAATCCGTAATTAGAAAGTATACCTCGGCCTAATCCTACAAACCCGCACAAATTCCAAACCTGTGCTCGCATTTCGGTGTCATTTCTTCTAACGAGTGTATTTTGATCCAGCCTAAGTGTGAGAATTCATTTCGATAGAATCCGAGGTCATTTGTCCGATTTTCGCACCGGGAGTCCAAAATCCAAGTTTAGAAAATATACTTCGTCCTAAACCTAAAAGAGTGCAAAACATCAAAACCGGGGATCGGATTTCGATGCCGTTTCTTCTAACGCGTGTATTGCGACCCACTCTAAGTGTGAGAATTCAATTCAATGGAATCCGAGTTCATTCGCCTGATTTGGGCTTTGAAAGTATCCTTCAGCCTAAACCTACAAACTCGCACCAAATTCGAACCGGGGGTTAGATTTCGATGCTGTTTCTTCTACCGCATGTATTTTGACCCAACCTACGTGTGGGAATTTGATTCGATTGAATCCGTGGTAGTTTGCCCGAATGGCGCACCGAGAGGTCGAAATCCATACCTAAACACTATACTTCAGCCTGAACGTAAAAAAGCACTCCAATTCCATACCGGGGGTCGGATTTTGATGTCATTTCTTCTAACGCACGTATTTCGACCAAACCTAGTGGTCGGAATTCATTTCGATCGAATCCGAGGTCGTTTGCCCGATTTGGGCACCGAGAGGCTCGAAATCCATACTTAGAAGGTATACTTCGGCCTACACCTACAAACGTGCAAGAAATTGAAACCTCTGATCGGATTTCGATGTCATTTCTTCTAACGTGTGTATTTCAATCCAGGCTAAGTGTGGGAATTCGTTTCAATTGAATCCGTGGTCATTTGCTCGATTGGCCCACCAAGAGGCCGAAATCCATACTTAGAAAGTATACTTTGGCCTAAATGTAAAAAAGTTCTCCATTCCCAAACCGGGTTCAGATTACAATGTCGTTTCTTCTAACACACGTATTTCGACCAAACCAAAGTGTGGGAATTCGTTTCGATAGAATCCGAGATCGTTTGCCCAATTTGGGGACCGACAGGCTAGAAATCCATACTTAGAATGTAGAATTCGGCCTAAACCTACAAACGCGCTAGAGATCGAAACCTGTGATTGGATTTTGACGTCATTTCATTTAACAAGTGTATTTCGATCCAACCTAAGAGTGAGAATTCATTTTGGTAGAATTTGAGGTCGTTTGCTCGATTTGCGCACCGAGAGGCCGAAATTTATACTTAGAAAGTATACTTCGTCCCAATCCGTGGTCGTTTGCCCAATTTATGCACCGAGAGGCCAAAATCCATACTTTGAAAGTATACTTTAGCCTAAACGTAAAAAAGCGCAACATTTCAAAACCGGGGGTCAGATTTCAACGCTGTTTCTTTTAACACCAGTATGTCGAGCAAACTTGAGTGAGGGAATTCGTTTCGATGGAATCCGAGGTTGTTTCCTCTATTTGGGCTCCATGAGGCTCAAAATCCAAACTTAGAAAGCATTCTTCGGCCTAAACCTACAAACGCGCACCAAATCCAAACTTGCGATTGGATTTTTATGTCATTGGATTTAACGCGTGTATTTCTATCCAACCTAAGTATGGGAATTCGTTTCGATAGAAGTCGAGGTCATTTGCCCGATTTATGCACTGAAAGGCTCGGAATCCATACTTAGAAAATATACTTCAGCCTAAACCTACAAACGCGCACAAAATCCAAACCTGTGATTGGATTTCAATATTATTTGATTTAATGCATGTATTTCGATCCATCCTAAGTATGGCAATTCGTTTCGATGGAATCCGAAGTCGATTGCCTGATTTGGGCACTGAGAGGCCCTAAATTTGTACGTTGGAAGTATACATCGGTCTAAAAGTACAATCGCGCCCCAAATTAGACCTGTGTTCGGATTTTCGATGCCGTTTCTTTTAACACGTGTATTTTGTCCCAAACTAAGTGTGGATATTCATTTCGATGGAATCCGAGGTCGTTTTCCCGATTTGGGCACTGAGAGGCTCGAAATCCGTACTTAGAATGTATACTTCTGCCTAAACCCACAAACGTTCAAGCAATCCAAACCTGTGATCAGATTTTGATGTCATTTCTTCTAACGCCTGTAATCTGATCCAGCCTAAGTGTGGGAATTCGTTTCGATTGAATCTGTGGTCGTTTGCTCGATTGGCGCACCAAGAGGCCGAAATCCATACTTAGAAAGTATACTTCGGCCTTAACGTAAGAAAGTGCTCCAATTCCAAATCGGGTTTGGATTTCAATGTTGTTTCTTCTAACGCATGTATTTGGACCAAACCAAAGTGTGGGAATTCGTTTCGATCGAATTCGAGATCGTTTGCCCGATTTGGGCACGGACAGGCTAGAAATCCAAACCTGTGATCCAATTTTGAGGTCATTTCTTCTAACACGTGTATTTCAATCCAACCTAAGTGTGAGAATTTGTTTTGGTAGAATCCGAGATAGTTTGCTCGATTTGCGCTCCGAGAGGCCGAAATTTAAACTTAGAAAGTATATTTCATCCCAAACCAAAAAAACTGCACCACATCTAAACCGGGGGTCAGTTTTCAATGCTATTTATTCTAAGGTGTGGATTTCGATCCAACCTCTAAGTGTGAGAATTCGTTTCGATAGAAACCGTGGTCGTTTGCCCAATTTATGCACCGAGAGGCCGAAATCCATACTTTGAAAGTATACTTCAGCCTAAACGTAAAAAAGCGCACCAATTCAAAACCGAGGGTCGGATTTCAATGTTGTTTCTTTTAACGCCAGTATGTCGACCAACCTGAGTGTGAGAATTTGTTTTGATGGAATCCGAGGTTGTTTCCTCTATTTAGGAACCATGAGACTCGAAATCTGTACTTAGAAAGTATTCTTCGGCCTAAACCTACAAACACACACCAAATCCAAACCGGGGGTCGGATTTCGATACTGTTTCTTCTAAACCTAACCTAGGTGTGGGAATTTCATTCGATGGAATCCGTGGTCGTTTGCCTAAATGGTGCACCGGGCGCCGAAATCCATACCTAGAAACTATACTTCGGCCTAAACGTAAAAAAGCTCTCCAATTCCAAACCGGGGGTCAGAATTCAATGTCGTTTCTTCTAATTAACGTATTTCGATGAAACCTAAGAGTGGGAATTCGTATCGATGCAATCCGAGGTCGTTTGCCCGATTTGGGCACCGAGTGGCTCAAAATCCGTACTTAGAAAGATTACATTGACCTAAACCAACACAGGCGCACAATTCTGTCGCGACCCAAAATACCCCCTAGGAGTTAAGGGTACTTTGACTCGTGACCGCCATATCATACCTCCAGTATGATACATAAGGCACACGTGGAAACCTGTCAGAGTACCTGAATATACATAGCGGAAACGAAATACAGTGCACAGCGGAAAATAAAATACTAACATAGCGGAAGCAAAATGAATACTCCTATAACTTGGCTCAAGTAAGAACCAACAAATATACATGTGTGAGAAACCCAAAAGTGGAGTGGACAAACCCCACACTCACATAACAAAAAGACACAGGTTCTAAGTCGGTCGATCAACAGAAATCGAAGCCACGACTCCTATCTAAAACACCATCGTCATGATAGTGATCCATGGAAGGCTCCGGGTCACGGTACTCTTCCTCGACCCAAGGTTCTTCGCCACACAATTCGAATGGAACCCGAGCACCTGCCGATCATAACAATATCGGCTGAGCATGGAATACTCAATGTATACAAACTAATAACAATAAAGCAGTTAGGCATGGAGCATACAAGACATGGAGAATGAAATCCGTAAATTCCTTAAAGCATGGAAACCGTGAAAACGTATGTGAGATAATATTCGAAACCAAAACTGTAACCGTGTGAGTCAATCGATAATCATAGCCTTATGAGTTCTTGTGAGTTCATGGAGTTACTTAGAGTCATTATGATCCATAGAGACATAGAACATAGAGCAATAACCTTAGAGCATTTCCATAGAGCATAACCTTAGAGATCTTAGAGCATTTCATTGTGATCCGTGGAGCTTGTGAGATGATCTTAGAGCATTATCATAGAGTTTCCTTGTGAGCATGGTATGATCCTTAGAGCTTGGATAGGCAGAAGAGCATTATCAAAGTTAACCGTGCGACAGCTATCGAGCGATCGGTAGTTGACCGATCGATCGCAGGTAATGACCGAGCGATCGGTCGACCCTTGTTTTGCTGAAAACCTTGTTTACACCACTTGAATCTTCCCCAATGCACTTCCAACACTCTTTTATGCTTTCAACACATTCCCTAAGGACATTTAGACCCATTGGAACATATACGCCATAATTCCAAATACATATATTAACATAAGACCCATAAGTGTACAAAACCACACTTGGGCACTATTCACACACTATTCATTCTTAGTGAAATGAAATTTCGGGGCTCTACATCCCTCCCCCCTTACAAGAATTTCGTCATCGAAATTAGAACGATGCCAAAAACATAACAGAACAAAATACACACAAAACTTAACAAGGAAAACTACTCAAACAAGTGAGGGTACTTTTCCTTCACTTCCGCTTCTCGTTCCCATGTAGCCTCTTCCTTGGAATGATGCTGTCACTTCACTAGGACTAAAGGGATAGTCTTGGTTCGCAACACTTGATCTCGACGATCCTGAATCTGAACTGGTTGCTCAACCAACGTAAGATCGTCTCGAATCTCAATAGGATCAAGAGTGATGACGTGAGACGGATCCGAAATGTATTTTCTAAGCATAGAGACGTGAAATACATTATGGACCGCTGCCATGTGAGGCGGTAGTGCTACCCTGTAAGCAACCTCACCAACCCTTGTGACGATCTCAAATGGTCCCACGTACCTAGGACTGAGCTTTCCCTTATTCCCGAATCGCATGATTCCCCGACTCGGCGAAATCTTCACAAAGACCCGATCTCCAACTCGGAACTCTAAATCTCTGCGGCGTATATCCGCATAGCTCTTCTGCCTATCCTGAGCACTTTTCAATCGCTCCCGGATAATTTTGACCCTTTTTGCGGTCCGCTCTATCAACTCAGGACCAAGAATTTTCCTCTCACCAACTTCATCCCAGTATAGCGGTGATCGACAACTCCGACCATACAGAGCTTCAAAAGGTGCCATCTGGATGCTTGCCTGATAGCTATTGTTGTAGGCAAACTCAACCAACGGCAACTGTTCCTCCCAACTACCCTGAAAATCCGGCATACAAGCTCGGAGCATATCCTCCACTACTTGATTCACCCTCTCCGTTTGTCCATCGGTCTGAGGATGGAAGGCGGTACTGAATTCTAAACGAGAACCCATAGCATCCTGGAAAGTTTTCCAAAACCTGGAAGTAAACCGAGGATCTCGATCGGACACGATAGAAACTGGCACACCGTGCAGTCGAACCACCTCCTTAACATATAGGGCTACCAACTGATTTGCATTGAAAGTAGTTCGGTACGGAATAAAATGTGCAGACTTAGTCAACCTGTCCACAATCACCCAAATAGCATCGGAGCCCTTCGCCGTTCGCGGCAAACTCACAATGAAATCCATCGAGATGTTCTCCCATTTCCACTCCGGAATAGGAAGAGACTGCAAAAGACCTGCCGGCCTTTGATGTTCGGCTTTTACCTGCTGGCAAATCAAACATCTGGCGACGTACTCAGCGACTTCCCTCTTCATGTTCCGCCACCAGTAGTGCTTCTTGAGATTCTGGTACATCTTAGTACCTCCCGGATGTACCGTGTACTTTGATCGGTGAGCTTCATTCAAAATTTCATCCCTCAAAACTGTGTTGGCGGGGACACATAACCTGCCCTTAAATGTGATAGCACCATCACCATTTAAAGCGAACTCCTGATTGCCGTTACTCACCGACTTGTCTCGGTAAGCAAGCAACTCAACGTCTGAATTTTGTAACTCCTTAATCTGGCTCAGGATCTGTGGCCTAACCACCACGTTGGACATTATCGGCCCATAGGTGACATTACTGAGAGTAGTGTCCAAATGACACATATCATGTAATAACTTCCACTCTTGCACTCTCAATTGAGCCACAACTCCGTAAGGTTTTCTGCTAAGAGCATCGGCTACCACGTTAGCCTTACCCGGGTGGTACTGGATGGAACAGTCGTAGTCCTTCATGAACTCCATCCAACGACGCTGCCTCATATTCAACTCCTTCTGGAGGAAAAGATACTTCAAGCTCTTGTGGTCTGTGAACACCACGAACTCTTCTCCGTAGAGGTAGTGACGCCAAAGTTTCAGTGCAAAAATGACCGCAGCGAGCTCTAAGTCATGTGTGGGGTAATTCTGCTCATGCTCCTTCAGCTGATGGGAAGCATAGGCGACCACCTTTTTATACTGCATCAAAACACATCCAAGCCCCACTAGTGAAGCATCACTATAGACTTCGAAACCACCGCTCCCAGATGGAACTGTGAGAACAGGAGCCGAAGTAAGCTTCTTTTTCAACTCCAAGAAACTAGCCTCGCACTTATCACTCCAAGTGAACCTCGTGTTCTTCCGTGTGAGATAGGTAAGCGGAGCTGCTAAACTTGAAAATCCTTCCACAAACCTTCTGTAATATCCTGCCAACCCGAGGAAACTACGAATCTCGGTGACACTCTTCGGCCTTTCCCAATTCATCACCGCTTCAATCTTTGCAGGATCAACTGAAAAATACCTTCAGCAGATACCACGTGTCCAAGAAAAGACACCTTGTTAAGCCAGAACTCACACTTGCTCAATTTAGCATACAGACTATGCTCTCGAAGTGTCTGCAATACCAGACGGAGATTTCTCGTGTGATCCTCCTGTGACTGTGAATACACAAGGATATCATCTACGAACACGATCACACATTGATCGAGAGACGATCTTAACACCCGATTCATCAAATCCATGAATGCTGCCGGCGCGTTAGTCAGTCCAAAAGACATGACCAAAAACTCGTAATGATCGTATCGAGTTCGGAATGCTGTCTTCGGAATGTCCTCTTTCTTGATCTTCAACTGATGATAACCAGATCGAATGTCAATCTTGGAGAAAAACTGCGCACCCTTCAATTGGTCAAACAAGTCGTCTATCCGAGGCAATGGATAACGATTCTTGATCGTGACCTTGTTCAATTGCCTGTAATCAATGCACATACGCATTGATCCATCTTTCTTCTTCACGAAGAGAACCGGAGCTCCCCAAGGTGAGACACTTGGCCGGATAAAACCAAGGCCTTGCAATTCTTCTAACTGCTCTTTTAACTCCTTAAGCTCAATAGGGGCCATCCTATACGGAGCTCTTGAAATCGGAACGGTGCCTGGAGCTAGCTCAATCGCAAACTCGATTGCACGATCGGGAGGCAATCCCGGCAAGGTTTCCGGAAAAACATCCATATACTCACATACCACCGGAATGGGTGTGGAGTCTCGTACTTCTACCCCCTCGAGACTAAGAGCTGCAAAGCGGGCAATGTCCCTTCTCTGAAGTCCCCTGAAATGAAACGGCTTTAACCACACGGGTTTAAAATGCACCACCTTCTCGAAACACGCCACGTGTCCATGGTGAGTTGAGAGCCAATCCATACCTAGGATGACATCAAAATCCCAATCCTGAAATCCCAGAAGGATCAAGTCGACTGGCAACTCGTGCTGCATGACTTGTACAACACTATCCGGATACACTTTATCTGTCTCAATAGATTTTCCCAATGGAGTCGAAATGGACAACTCCCTAGGTAGCTTGCTTGGCTCGGACGTAAAGCCTTTGGCAAAGCTTGGTGAAACGAACGAGTGAGTGGATCCTGTGTCTATCAACACTCTTGCCAAACATTCATTTACGAGCAACGAACCTGAGAATTTGAATCATCCCAGTTATAACACAACTATACATATAGATACAAACATCGCAAAACACCACATAGGATATATATAGATACGAACATATCATGGCAATATTAGAACTTCGACAAAGACTAGTTCGCGCGTACCTTGCACAACATCATCAGATGCCTGTGCGTCTCTATCAGTCATGGCAAAGACTCTGCCCTGGTTCGCCTGACGAGGCTGCTGGGTAGGCTGCAAGGATTTAGAGGCCTGAGATGAAGACCCTTGAAGTGAATTCTGCCTGCCTGGAGGC
The DNA here is from genome assembly GCA_015143295.1 of Tetracentron sinense. NCBI lineage: Eukaryota > Viridiplantae > Streptophyta > Magnoliopsida > Trochodendrales > Trochodendraceae > Tetracentron > Tetracentron sinense. The sequence continues at coordinate 30,664 of JABCRI010001169.1, read as the reverse complement.
CGAACTCCCTGTGATCCAGACTGTGACTGCTTGCGCGGGCAATCTCGAATCATATGGCCCATCTCGCCACAGTGGAAGCATCCACCTGACATTCTTCGGCAATCTCCAGTCTTATGCCGACGACCACATACGGCGCACTCCTCAAATGTCTGCGATGCGGAGGAAGCCGGAGGCATAACCCTCGTAGCTTGCGATGCCGTAGGACGGGGTGCCTGAGGCGCAAAAGAAGGTCTCTGAGCCGACATCGGCTGGGAGAACTGGTACGGTGCAGTCCTAGTCCTCTTCTCTGAAGAACTACTCGACTGACCCCGAGACATGCTGTTCCCGAAGCCACTGTCTCTTCTTCTCACAAAGTCTTCCGCATTCTTTTCGGTGATCTTCGCCTTCCCTACTATCTCTCTCCAAGACTCTACCTGGAGGATGGATACCCGATCTCGGATGAAAGCCTTCAAGCCCATCTCAAACTTCCTGACCTGTAGGTCTTCAGTAGCCACCAAGTGCGGAGCAAACCTAGACAACTCGGTGAACTTAGCCTCATACTCGGCTACGCTCATCGACCCTTGCTCCAAAAGCATAAACTCTCTCGCCTTTTGTTCCCGAATAAACCTGGGAAAGTACTGTTCCCTGAAAGTCTCTAAGAACTCCGCCCAAGTCCAGGGCACACTTGCCTTAGCAACATCCCTCTGCCTTTGGGCAGCTCTCCACCAGTGTTCGGCTTCACCTTCCATCACGAAGGAAGCCCATTCTACTTTTTGCTCATCGGTACAACGGAGAGCCCGGAAGGTCTTCTCCAGCTACATAATCCAAGACTCGGCCACCATGGGGTCCAGAGTGCCATAGAATGTAGGAGGCCGCAGTCTCCTAAAAGCTTCGAGCCCCGCGGTGTGATGCACCGGTGTAGGCACAGGCGTGGACGGTGGGGTAGGCATAGGCCTTGCTGCCAACAATGCCAAAGTCTCGGCTATGGAGTCCATAGCATTTGTGAAATACAACGGTTCCTCTTCTCTCGGAACTTCACTCTCGGCCCTCCGAGTATGGTAACCTCGACCCCGATTGCCACGTCTCATGATATCGAATCCTGAGATCAATTTGGCAAAACATGAGTCTAACTTGGATACCAAACTTCACATATCACATAGCAATTCAATAATCATGAAATGCTATACCGCACATAGTATACATCGAGGTATATATACATCATCATATAATTATACTTTAGAGCCTATACTAGAACCTCGCATAAGATCACATCGATCTCGGATCCTATACTGACCTAAGAATTCACTTGATACCGGTTATGTCGTGGTACCAAGCCTAAGACAACTGAGTCCTTCTGAGTTCTAAGTTCAACTCATAGGAATTACTTCCGCTTAGGCCAAGCCTGAGTGACCTAACTAAGTCTGTCGTTAGACATAACTAGCTCTGATACCAAGTCTGTCGCGACCCAAAATACCCCCTAGGAGTTAAGGGTACTTTGACTCGTGACCGCCATATCATACCTCCAGTATGATACATAAGGCACACGTGGAAACCTGTCAGAGTACCTGAATATACATAGCGGAAACGAAATACAGTGCACAGCGGAAAATAAAATACTAACATAGCGGAAGCAAAATGAATACTCATATAACTTGGCTCAAGTAAGAACCAACAAGTATACATGTGTGAGAAACCCAAAAGTGGAGTGGACAAACCCCACACTCACATAACAAAAAGACACAAGTTCTAAGTCGGTCGATCAACAGAAATCGAAGCCACGACTCCTATCTAAAGCACCATCGTCATGATAGTGATCCATGGAAGGCTTCGGGTCACGGTACTCTTCCTCGACCCAAGGTTCTTCGCCACACAAATCGAATGGAGCCCGAGCACCTGCCGATCATAACAATATCGACTGAGCATGGAATACTCAGTGTATACAAACTAATAACAATAAAGCAGTTAGGCATGGAGCATACAAGACATGGAGAATGAAATCCGTAAATTCCTTAAAGCATGGAAACCGTGAAAACGTATGTGAGATAATATTCGAAACCAAAACTGTAACCGTGTGAGTCAATCAATAATCATAGCCTTATGAGTTCTTGTGAGTTCATGGAGTTACTTAGAGTCATTATGATCCGTAGAGACATAGAGCATAGAGCAATAACCTTAGAGCATTTCCATAGAGCATAACCTTAGAGATCTTAGAGCATTTCATTGTGATCCGTGGAGCTTGTGAGACGATCTTAGAGCATTATCATAGAGTTTCCTTGTGAGCATGATATGATCCTTAGAGCTTGTGAAACGATCTTAGAGAAATCATAGAGTTACTTAGAATCATTCATTATTCGTCTTTTCGTGAAAATCCTTTGTTTGTACTTGGAGAAATCCATGGAAACCATCGGTTTATGCGAGACATGCGAGCATATGCACTTAATAAGAGAAATCATCGTATTTAAGCATAGAATCCCTTAGAGGTATTTTATCAAACACTTAGAGTGCATCATAATAGTAACCTTCATCCAAGTATATAATCACACCTTTTCATACATAAAATCAATACATATAGATAGGGCATAGATAAGAAGAATCATAATTAGTAACTAGTAGGATTGCAAGATTGTAGTAGAGTGTATCTACCTTGGAGAAATCAATGAGTTTGACTCCCAATGGCTGGAACAAGCAAGAACAGTGAGTTCTTGGTTGGAAAACACCAAATGGAAAGGAAGAACTTGATCTTCCACAAGCTTGAACGATCACCAAGTCCTCTCCTCCTTCTCTTCTTCAAATCCCTCAAAAAAAATGCACAAAGGGTTTGTGAAACCCTAAGGCACGAACCCAGCCCTTTTATAGGCAAAGGGTGATGGTTAAAGTCTTAAACACCCTTAATGAAGAAAAACTGCGTATAACCGATCGATCGGTGGTATGGACCGAGCGATCTGTGGCTTCCGGTCGATCGGTGTTATGACCGAGAGATCGGTCAAAAACACGCTCTCTGGAATTTTTCCCCATACAAAAAATTTAACCGTGCGACAGCTATCGAGCGATCGGTAGTTGACCGATCGATCGCAGGTAATGACCGAGCGATCGGTCGACCCTTGTTTTGCTGAAAACCTTGTTTACACCACTCGAATCTTCCTCAATGCACTTCCAACACTCTTTTATGCTTTCAACACATTCCCTAAGGACATATAGACCCATTGGAACATATACGCCATAATTCCAAATACATATATTAACATAAGACCCATAAGTGTACAAAACCACACTTGGGCACTATTCACACACTATTCATTCTTAGTGAAATGAAATTTCGGGGCTCTACAAAATCCAAACCTGCGATTGGATTTTGATGTCATTGGATTTAACGCGTGTATTTCGATCCAACCTAAGTATGGGAATTCGTTTCGATGGAAGTCGAGGTCATTTGCCCGATTTATGCACTGAAAGGCTCGAAATTCATACTTAGAAAATATACTTCAGCCTAAACCTACAAACGCGCACAAAATCCAAACTTGTGAATGGATTTCAAAGTTATTTCATTTAACGCATGTATTTCGATCCAACATAAGTGTGGCAATTCGTTTCGATGGAATCCGAAGTCGATTGCCTAAGTTGGGCACTGAGAGGCCCTAAATTCGTACGTTGAAAGTATACATCGGTCTAAATGTACAATCGCTCACCAAATCTAAACCTGTGATCGGATTTCGATGTTGTTTCTTTTAACGCTTGTATTTTATCCCAAACTAAGTGTTGGAATTTGTTTCAATGGAATCTAAGGTTGTTTCCCCGATTTGGGCACTGACAGGCCTGAAATCCATACTTAGAAGGTCTACTTCTGCCTAAACGAAAAAAAGCGTACCAATACCAAACTGGGGGTCGGAAGTCAATGTCGTTTCTTCTAACCCATGGATTTCGACCAAACCTACATGTGGGAAATCATTTCGATGTAATCCGAGGTCGTTTGCAAGATTTGCGAACCAAGAGGCTTAAAATCCATTCTTAGAAAGCATACCTTGGCCTAAGCCTACAAACCCGCACAAATTCCAAACCTGAGCTCGCATTTCGATGTCATTTCTTCTACGCGTGTATTTCGATCCAACCTAAGTACGGGAATTCATTTCGAAAGAATCCGAGGTCATTTGCCCAATTTTCGCACCAGGAGGCCAAAATCCATGTTTAGAAAATATACGTAGTCCTAAACCTAAAAAAGTGCAACACATAAAAACCGGTGGTCGGATTTCAGTGCCGTTTCTTCTAACGCGTGTATTTCGAACCACTCTAAGTGTGAGAATTCGTTTCGATGGAATCTGAGTTCATTTGCCCGATTTGGGCTTCAAGAGGCCGAAATCTATGTATACTTCCGCCTAGACGTAAAAAAGCGCACCAATTCGAAATCGGGGGTCGGCTTTCGATGTCGTTACTTGTAACACCTATATTTCGACCAAACCTCAGTGTGGGAATTCATTTCAAAGGAATCCGAGGTCGTTTCCCCGATTTGGGCACCAAGAGGCTTGGAATCTCTAATTCGAATGTATATATCAGCCTAAAACTACAAACGCGGACTAAATTCAAACCGGGGGTCGGATTTCGATTCCGTTTCTTCTAACACATGTATTTCGACCCACCCTACGTGTCGGAATTTGATTAGATAGAATCCATGGTCGTTTCCCGAATGGCGCACCGAGGGGTCGAAATCCATACCTAGAAACTATACTTCGGCCTAAACGTAAAAAAGTGCTCCAATTCCATACCGGGGGTCGGATTTCGATGTCATTTCTTCTAACACATGTATTTCGACCAAACCTAGTGGTGGGAAATCGTTTTGATGGAATCCGAGGTCGTTTGCCCGATTTGAGCATCGAGAGGCTCGAAATCCATACTTAGAAGGTATACTTCGGTCTAAACCTACAAACGTGCAAGAAATCCAAACCTGCGATTGGATTTTGATGTCTTTTCTTCTAACGCATGTATTTCGGTCCAGCTAAGTGTGGGAATTCGTTTCGATTTAATCCATGGTTGTTTGCCCAATTGGTGCAAAAATAGGCCGAAATCCATACTTAGAAAGTATATTTCGGCCTAAACGTAAAAAAGTGCTCCAATTCCAAATCGGGTTCGGATTTCAATGTCGTTTCTTCTAACGCATGTATTTCGACCAAACCAAAGTGTGGGAATTCGTTTCGATGGAATCCGAGATCGTTTGCCCGATTTGGGCACCGACAGGCTCGAATACTTAGAAAGTATACTTCGGCCTAAACCTACAAACGTGCTAGAAATCCAAACCTGTGATCGGATTTTAATGTCATTTCTTCTAACGCGTGTATTTTGATCCAACCTAAGTGAGAGAATTCGTTTTGGAACAATCTGAGGTCGTTTGCTCGATTTGCGCACCGAGAGGCTGAATTTTATACATAGAAAGTATACTTCGTCCCAAACCTAAAAAAGTGCACCACATCTAAACCGGGGGTCAGATTTCGATGCAATATCTTCTAAGGCGTGTATTTCGATCCAACCAATGTGCTAGAAATCGTTTCGATGGAATCCGAATTCGTTTCCTCGATTTGGGCACAGAGAGACCAGAAATTCATACCTAGAAAATAAATTTCGGCCTAAACCTACAAACACGCACCAAATCCAAACCTGTGATCGGATTTCAATGTCATTTGATCTAACCCATGTATTTCAATCCAACCTAAATGTGGGAATTCTTTTCTATAGAATCTGTGGTCGTTTGCCCAATTTACGCACCGAGAGGACGAAATCCATACTTAGAAAGTATACTTTAGCCTAAACGTAAAAAAGCACAACAATTCAAAACCGGGGGTCAGATTTTGATGCTGTTTCTTTTAACGCCAGTATGTCGACCAAACCTGAGTGTGGGGATTCGTTTCGATGGAATCCGAGGTTGTTTCTTTGATTTGGGCACCGTGAGGCTCGAAATCCATTCTTAGAAAGTATTCTTTGGCCTAAACCTACAAACGCGCACCAAATCTAAACCGGGGGTCGGATTTTGATACTGTCTCTTTTAACGCATGTACTTCGACCCAACCAAAGTGTGGGATTGGATTCGATTGAATCCGTGGTCGTTTGCCCGATTGGTGAACAAGAAGGCCGAAATCCGTACTTAGAAAGTATACTTCGGCCTAACATAAAAGGGTGCTCCAAATCCAAACCGGGTTCGGATTTCAATGTCATTTCTTCTAAGACACATATTTTGCCAAACCAAAGTGTCGGAATTCATTTCGATGGAATCTGAGATCGTTTCCCCGATTTGGGCACCGACAGGCTAGAAATCCATACTTAGAAAGTATAATTCGTCCTAAACCTACAAACGCACTAGAAATCCAAACCTGTGATCAGATTTGGATGTCATTTCTTCTAACGCGTGTATTTCGTTCCATTCTAAGTGTGAGAATTCATTTCAGTAGAATCCGAGGTCATTTGCTCGATTTTAGCACTCAGAGGCCGAAATCCGTACTTAGAAAGTAAATGTCGGCCTAAACCTACAAACACGCACCAAATCCAAACCTGTGATCGGATTTCAATGGCATTTGATCTAACCCATGTATTTCAATCCAACCTATGTGTGGGTGTTCGTTTCGATAGAATCCGTGGTCGTTTGCCCAATTTACGCATCAATAGGCCGAAATCCATACTTAGAAAGTATACTTCAGCCTAAACATAAAAAAGCGAACCAATTCAAACCGGGGGTCAAATTTTGATGCTGTTTCGTGTAACGCCAGTATGTCGACCGAACTTGAGTGTGGGGATTCGTTTCGATGGAATCCGAGGTTGTTTCCTAAATTTGGGCACCATGAGGCTCAAAATCCATACTTAGAAAGTATTCTTCGGCCTAAACCTACAAACGTGCACCAAATCTAAACCGGAGGTTGGATTTCGATACTGTTTCTTCTAACCCAAGTATTTCGACCCAACCTAAGTGCCCGATTCGATTCAATTGAATCCGTGGTCGTTTGCCCGAATGGCGCACTAAGAGGTCAAAATCCATACCTAGAAACTATACTACGGCCTATAAGTAAAAAGGCGGTCCAATTCCATTCCGGGGGTTAGATTTCAATGTCGTTTCTTCGAATGCACGTATTTCGACCAAACCAAAGTGTGGGAATTCGTTTCAATGGAATCCGAGGTCGCTATCCCGATTTGGGCACCGACAGGGCAAAATCCATACTTAGAAAGTATAGTTTGGCCTAAACCTAAAAAAGAGCACAAAATGGAAACCGCCGGTCGGTTTTCGATGCCGATTCTTCTGACGTGGGTATTTCGATGCAACCTTAGTGTATTTCGACCAAACCTAAGTGTGGGAAATCGTTTCGATGCAATCCGAGGTCGTTTGCATGATCAGCGAACCGAGAGGCTCGAAATCCGTACTTAGAAAGTATACCTCGGCCTAAGCCTACAAACCTGCACAAATTCCAAACCTGTGCTCGCATTTCGATGTCATTTCTTCTAACGCGTGTATTTTGATCCAACCTAAGTGTAGGAATTCATTCCGATAAAATCCGAGGACATTTGCCCGATTTTCCCACCGGGAGGCCAAAATCCATGCTTAGAAAATATACTTCGTCCTAAACCTAAAACGGTGCAACACATCAAAACCGGGGGTCGGATTTCGATGCCGTTTCTTCTAACGCATGTATTTTGACCCACTCTAAGTGTGAGAATTCGTTTCGATGGAATCCTACTTCATTTGCCCGATTTGGGCTTTGAGAGGCCGAAATCTATGTATACTTCCTCCTAGACGTAAAAAAGCGCACCAATTCAAAACCGGGGGTCGGATTTCAATGTCGTTACTTGTAACGCCTATATTTCGACCAAACCTCAGTGTGGGAATTCGTTTCGATGGAATCTGAGATCGTTTGCCCGATTTGGGCACCGACAGGCTAGAAATCCATACTTAGAAAGTATAATTCGGACTAAACCTACAAACACACTAGAAATCCAAACCTGTGATCAAATTTTGATGTCATTTCTTCTAGTGCGTGTATTTCGATCCAACCTAAGTGTGAGAATTCATTTCGGTAGAATCTGAGGTCATTTGCTCGATTTGCGCACCGAGAGGCCGAAATCCATACATAGAAAGTAAATTTCGGCCTAAACCTTCAAACACGCCCCAAATCCAAACCTGTGATCGGATTTCGATGTCATTTGATCTAACCCGTGTATTTCAATCCAACCTATGTGTGGGTATTCGTTTCGATAGAATCCGTGGTCGTTTGCCCAATTTACGCACCGATAGGTCGAAATCCATACTTAGAAAGTATACTTTAGCCTACACATAAAAAAGCGCACCAATTCAAAACCGGGGGTTGGATTTCGATGCTGTTTCTTTTAACGCAAGTATGTCGACCAAACCTGAGTATGGGGATTCGTTTCGATGGATTCTGAGGTTGTTTCTTGGATTTGGGCACCGTGAGGCTCGGAATCCATACTTAGAAAGTATTCTTCGGCCTAAACATACAAACACGCACCAAATCTAAACCGGGGGATTGATTTCGATACTATTTCTTCTAACGCATGTATTTCGACCCAACCTAAGTGTGGGATTCGATTCGATTGAATCTGTGGTCGTTTGCCCGAATGGCGCACTGAGAGGTCAAAATCCATTTCTAGAAACTATAGTTTGGCCTATACGTAAAAAAGCACTCCAATTCCATACCAGGGGTCAAATTTCAATGTCGTTTCTTCTAATGCATGTATTTTGACCAAACCAAAGTGTGGGAATTCGTTTCAATTGAATCCGAGGTCGCAATCCCAAATTAGGCACCGACATGCCAAAATCCATACTTAGAAAGTATAGTTTGGCCTAAACCTAATAAAGTGCACCAAATGCAAACTGCAGGTCGGTTTTCGATGCCGATTCTTCTAACGCGGGTATTTTGATGCAACCTTAGTGTGGGAACTCATTTCGATGGAATCCGAGTTCGTTTGCCCGATTTGGGCACTGAGAGGCCTAAAATCCATACTTTGAAAGTATACTTCGGCCTAAAAAAAAAAAAGCGTCCCAATACCAAACCGGGGGTCGGATTTTGATGTTGTTTCTTATAACGCATGTAGTTTGACCAAACCTAAGTGTGGGAAATCGTTTCGATGCAATCCGAGGTCGTTTGCATGATTTGCGAACCAAGAGGCTCGAAATCCGTACTTAGAAAGTATACCTCGGCCTAAGCCTACAAACCCATACGAATTCTAAACCTGTGCTCGCATTTCGATGTCATTTCTTCTAACGCGTGTATTTCGATCCAACCTAGGTCTAGGAATTCATTTCGATAGAATCTGAGGTCATTTGCCCGTTTTCGCACCAGGAGGCCAAAATCAATGTTTAGAAAATATACATCGTCCTAAACCTAAAAAAGTGCAACACATCAAAACCGGGGGTCGGATTTTGATGCCGTTTCTTCTAACGCGTGTATATCGACACACTCTAAGTGTGAGAATTCGTTTCGATGGAATCCGAGTTCATTTGCCCGATTTGGGCTTCGAGAGGCCGAAATCTATGTACACTTCCGCCTAGACGTAAAAAAGCGCACCAATTCGAAACCGGGGGTCGGAATTCGATGTCATTACTTATAATGACTATATTTCGACCAATCCTTAGTGTGGGAATTCGTTTCAATGGAATCCGAGGTCGTTTCACCGATTTGGGCACCGAGAGGCTTGAAATCCGTACTTCGAAAGTATACTTCAGCCTAAACCTACAAACGCGCACCAAATTCGAACCAGGGGTCGGATTTTAATGCCGTTTCTTCTAACGCATGTATTTCAACCCACCCTACGTGTGAGAATTCGATTTGATTGAATCCGTGGTCATTTGCCCAAATGGTGCACCGAGAGGTCGAAATCCATACCTAGAAACTATACTTCGGCCTAAACGTAAAAAAGTGCTCCAATTCCCTATCGGGGGTTGGATTTCGATGTCATTTCTTCTAACGCATGTATTTCGACCAAACCTAGTTGTGTGAATTCATTTCGATGGAATCCGAGGTCGTTTGTCCAATTTGGGCACCGAGAGGCTCGAAATCCATACTTAAAAGGTATACTTCAGCCTAAACCTACAAATGCGCAAGAAATCTAAACCTGTGATCGGATTTCGATGTCATTTCTTCTAAGGCATGTATTTCGATCCAGCCTAAGTGTGGGAATTCATTTCGATTGAATCCGTGGTCGTTTGCCCGATTGGCGCACCAAGAGGCCGAAATCCATACTAAGAAAGTATACTTCGGCCTAAACGTGAAAAAGTGCTCCAATTCCAAACCGGGTTTGGATTTCAATGTTGTTTTTTCTAACGCATGTATTTCGACCAAACCAAAGTGTGGGAATTCATTTCGATGGAATCCGAGATCGGTTTCACAAATTTGGGCACCGACAAGCTAGAAATCCATACTTTGAAAGTATAATTCGGCCTAAACCTACAAACGCACTAGAAATCCAAACCTGTGATCCGATTTTGATGTCATTTCTTCTAACGTGTGTATTTCAATCCAACCTAAGTTTGAGAATTCGTTTTGGTAGAATCCGAGGTCGTTTGCTCGATTTGCGCACCGAGAGGGCGAAATTTATACTTAGAAAGTATACTTCGTCCCCAACCTAAAAGAGTGCACCACATCTAAACCGGGGGTCCGATTTTGATACTATTTCTTCTAAGGTGTGTATTTCGATCCAACCTAAGTGTGAGAATTCGTTTTGATAGAATCCGAGTTCGTTTCCCGATTTGGGTATAGAGAGACCCGGAATTCATACTTAGAAAGTAAATTTCGGCCAAAACCTACAAACACGCACCAAATCCAAACCTGTGATTGGATTTCGAAATCATTTGATCTAACCAATGTATTTCAATCCAACCTAAGTGTGGGAATTCGTTTCGGTAGAATCCGTGGTCGTTTGCCCAATTTATGCACCGAGAGGCCGAAATCCATACTTAGAAAGTATACTTCAGCCTAAACATAAAAAAGCGCACCAATTCAAAACCGGGGGTTGGATTTCGATGCTGTTTCTTTTAACGCCAGTATGTCGACCACACCTGAGTGTGGGAATTCGTATCGATGGAATCCGAGGTTGTTTCCTTGATTTAGGTACCGTGAGGCTCGAAATCCATACTTAGGAAGTTTTTTTTTTTTTTTGGAGGGCAAGCTGGGGTTAGGCAGACCCCGACCAGATAAAATAAATAGGCGAAAATTACAATCTAAGGAATTTGCAACCCGATCTGTCCTTAAGCAATAGGGAGGACAGATCAGGGGGAAAATCCCTTGGTAAGAGAATAATAGAACAATTTAGATTACAAAATTTCGCTAAGAAGTCTGCTCCTGCATTACTTTCCCTCAAGATGTGATGAACGGAATGAGAGTTAAATCTGGACAGCTTTTGAATGCATCTAGTGACTAAATTTTGAAGATACCATGGTGGATCACTAGTAGACTGAAGGTAGCGAGTAGCCTGTAATGAATCTGAGTCGATGGAGATGTGCTGGATACCGTGGGTGAGCGCTAGATCAATTCCTCTTTCTATCGCCATGATTTCCAACTTTAAGATGTCTGTTTCTGCCACACCTGCCGCGAAAGCTAGAAGCGGATATCCATTGCAATCTTGAATAAGACCTCCGAAGCCCGCTGCTCCATTTCGAATGGAACCATCACTATTGAGAACCCAATGATTCAGAGGGGGCGGAGACCACTTGCACCAGATTTCAGATTTCCTGTGGAGCTTCGAGTTTATCTGCCATGAAAGGAGGAATTCCCTATTTGAAGCAGAGTCTTCCATTAGCACATTTAAGGCCTCAGTCTTAAGCCTGGTGTCAGCGGTAATTAGGCCAATTAGAGAGTCCACCCGCTTGAATGAATTATAAAAAATGCGGTTATTTCGTTCACTCCAAATGCGATATATAGTAGCGCTGAAAGCAATTCTCTTGACGTTTTGAATAAGTTGCATACCATGAAATTCTTTGGCGGCCCATTCCACTTCACGATTCTAAGGAAGAATCTGCCTGGAAGAGTAACGACAGAGGCTAAGAATTGATCTCCATATTTGGGATGTGAATTGACATTCAAAAAACAAATGTTGGAGACTCTCAGAGGAAGTCCAACAGAAAATGCATCGGGAGTGAGTGATGATATTTAGGGAGAGAAGGCGATCCTGAGTTTGAAGTTTGTTGGACATGGCTAGCCACAAAATAAAAGAATGTCTTGGAATGTATTGGCCCGACCACGCCAGACTCCACCAAGACATAAGAGGATTGTGCACTCTGATGCTATCCCAGGCAGATTTGAGGGAGTATTGACCTTTGGGGTTGGGCTTCCAAATTACTCGATCAGAAGGTAAGGAAGCATTGATATCCACCAGTTGAAGTTCATTCCAAACTGATAACAAATTTGCAGAGATCGCTGGGGGAGGATTCCAGGTAAAATCGGATATAATAGATCCCACCAAAGCATCGCGCAGAAGACTTGAGTGGTATTGTAGTCGATCTCCAAATTGCACAGATAAAATGCCCATTGGATGCCACGGATCATGCCAGAGAGAGGTCTTGGATCCATCAGTTATGGAATGAGTGATTAAGTTTTTTGCAACTTCGCGAGATTGAAGAATCTTCCGCCAACTCCAAGAGCAATCTGTGGGAATTGTCATAGTGCAGAAGAATTTGTTGCGAATGAGTTTCTTGGAGCACCATCTTACCCATAGATTGTCCGAATGAGATGCTATTGCCCAAACTTGTCGCAAAATACCAGATTTATTCCAGTCTGAAAGCTTACGAAGGCCTAGTCCTCCTTCTTGTTTTGGGCAGCAAACAGATGACCAAGCTATGGGGTGAATTTTGTTTCGGAGATCACTGCCAGACCATAGGAAGCGGCAACATATTTGTTCTATTTGCTTGGAGATTGATTTGGGAAGGATAAGAAGTTTGGTCCAGTAAATATGCAAACTATTCAGGACTGATTTGATAAGTTCCACCCGACCAGCATAAGATAAGAAGATAGCCTTCCAGTTTTGAACTTTGCTGAGAATTCGATCAAGCAATGGTTGACAAGCAGATGCAGAGAGGCGTCCGGAAATTAGAGGCATTCCCAAGTATTTGACAGGCAGACTTCCTATTCTGAAATGCAAGAGGCGCTTGAAAGCTGATTGAACCAATAGAGCTGTCCCCGCAAAAAACATTTGGCTCTTTTGTGGATTTGGTCGAAGCCCTGATATAGAGGAGAAATTTGTGAGGACTCTGCCAAGTTCAGTGGCTGATTGTTGGTCTGCTTTGAGAAAAACAAATAAATCGTTAGCAAAACTAATGTGGGAGATGAGAGGATTATCACACCTCGGATGCAATGAAATGTGACCCAAGCCAACCACATGGTTGAGAAGAGAAGAGAATCCCTCCATAGCAATCACAAACAAAAAGGGGGAGAGAGGGTCACCCTGTCGCAAACCACGTGAGCTGCTGAAATAACCTTGTGGAGAGCCATTTATAACAACTGAAAAGCGGGGCGAAGTGAAGCAAGGAATCAACCATTGGATAAAGCTTTCTGGAAATCTCATCTTCCGCAATATTAAGATCAGATAGTCCCATCTAACCGTATCAAAGGCCTTCATGAGGTCGATCTTGATGGCACATCGAGGAGAACCTTTGTCCCGATGATAATTGCTGACAAGCTCATGAGTTAGGAGGATACTGTCGGCAATATTTCTCCCTTTGATAAAAGCAGATTGACTTTCACTAATAAGATGAGGTAGAACAAGCTTGAGACGGGATGCTAAGATCTTGGAAATGCATTTGTAGATGGTGTTACAGTGTCGCGACCCAAAACCCACCCTAGGAGTTAGAGTGAACTTTGGACGACTAATCATGACTTGCTTGGCAACCAACCTGCAAACCCACAGAGCATATACAATAGAGGACATTATAGCGGAAACATAACCATAAAGCACAGCGGAAGTCTACCAAACCTCTATGTATATACATACGCAAATCCAAGTTTATACAAAAGTAACCAAAAGAAAGTGCGGACAGACCCGCCAAAATACATGAATGTATATCTCTCATCTCACCCACAGCTATTCACTCAGAATCTACAACCACCTAATGGTAACCCTCTACTGGAGGTTCCTCCAAAGGTTCCTCGATGTACTCCTCCTCCACCCAAGGGCTCGAAGCACAGACATCAAAAGGAGCAGCTGCTCCGCCATCACCTGCAGACATAAGAAGTACGGCTGAGTTTGGAATACTCAGCGGGTACTAAATACTAACCAATAGTCATAGCATACAGATAGTATACATAATTCAGGAGCAATTCATACATGTTAGAAGGAAACAATTCATATCATACAAGGAAGCAAAGCAATTTATAATCATGCTTGTAATTTGTAGAAAGCCGATGAAACCTCTTGAAAACATCGTGCACTTGACTTGGCTTGAAATATCTTTTCGTACTAGAAAGCTCGTCTTGTCTATCTTGCTTGATTCTTGTATATTGTGTCATGTCATGCATGTCATGCGTGCTTGCTTGTGATCATGTAACTTGTGAGATACACTTGTGAGATGCGCTTGTGAGATGCCTTGAGAGGGAAGGGAGACTCTTCTTTATGCAATGCACTTGCGAGGGAAGGGAGACCCTTCTTCATGATATGTATGTACTTGCAAGGGAAGGGAGGCCCTTTCCTCATGATATGCACTTGTGAGTGAGGGGAGACCCCTCGTGGGATGTTTGTTCTTGTTTTCTTGTGAAAAGCGAGGTAAAACATATCGTAGGATATGTCCCACCTCTCAACCTTGTTCTTGAAAGCCTCGGTAAATTCATGTCATGCATGCCGTGCTTGTGGGATCGTGTGCATACTTGCATTTGAATTTAAACATGACATTTGGGTAATTTCACAACACATATAACATCAATGATTGAGCAATGTAATATTCATATCATTTAGGGAAAGCAAGAAAACACACTATCATAGGCCCTAGCAATATCCATAATTTATTAGGTATGTATTTCCTAATTTACAACTCACTTTATTCACCTTGGCATTTCATCAAACATGGTGTGTTCATTATTCATTATTCCTTTAAACTTAATTCATGCTTTTCTAGGTGGGTTATGCTCACATCACACTTGTATGTTCATTATTAGTACAATGCCCTTTCCCATTCGTTCACCACATCATCCACACGGCATCCATTCGCCCACATTCATCTCCATTCACCATTCCCAACCCATCTCATAATACATGTGTAAATGAAGGAAAACAAAGGGAAATAAAGGGAAAAGAGAAACTATAACTAGAAGGGTAGTAAGAAGTACCGACCTTGAATAAAATGAGGAAGAAATCCCCTTTCCAAAACGACCGTGTAGCTGCTGCCCTAGCTTGGAGAACGCTCTCCACGAGTGCTTGAACCGAGATCTTGGAGAAGAGCCGAGCTTGAAGTGATCTAGGGTCTCAAAACCCCTTGATTTCTCTCCAAAATGGAAACCCTAGGTCTAGGAATCGCCCTCTCCTCTCTTCTTATCTCCCAATCTCTCTAAGTGTCGAAAATGAAGCCCTAAAGGCACGGGTTAGTGCCGAATACCCTTACTGAAATCTCTGGGAAAACACGAGTGTGAATAGTGCCGAACACGTTGTGCTGTGAATAGTGCCGAGCACGTTGTGCTGTGAACAGTGCCGAACACGTTGTGCTGTGAACAGTGCCGAACACGTTGTGCTGTGAACAGTGCCAAACACGTTGTGATGTGAACTGTGCTGAACACGTTGTCCGTTGTCTTATGTACAACGTACCCGTTGTGAGCTGTACAACGTACTCGTTGTTTGCCGTACAACGCACACGTTGTCTGCTGCACGACGTACCCGTTGTCTGTTGCACAACGGATGCACAACGTACACGTTGTGTGCTGTACAACGTACTCGTTGTTTGCTGTACAACGCACACGTTGTCTGCTGCACGACGTACCCGTTGTCTGAGCACGTTATCAGAGTACGTTGTCTATGCGTTGTCCGTGCCTTATCAGAGCACGTCCTTAGTGCCTCCCGAGCTACATTCTTAGCGCCTTCCGAGCTACGTCCTTAGCGCCTTTCGAGCTACGTCCTTAGTGCCTTCCGAGCTACGATTGCCTTCAGGTCCAAACTGTTTTGGCCATATCTTTTGACTCGTTCGTCCGATTTTGACGATTCAACTTGCGTTGGGTTCGTACTTCGGAAAGGAACATTTCTGACGTGTCAAAATTTCCAATTTCATCCTTATTTGTTAATTATACCTCTTTAAAGGCAAAATGGCAACGAAAGGGCCATGTATTAAGCATGAAAAAGTCTGGTGCTCTACATACAGAGAGAGATAGGGCGATAATCAGAGAAGGAGTTTGGTCTAGCCACTTTGGGAATTAAAGAGATGAGAGTGGAGTTCATCTCTGTAAGCAACTTAGAGGATCTGAAAAAATTCTGAACTGCCCTAACAACATCTCTTTCAACAATATCCCAGCAGCTCTTGAAAAAATGGGCATTGAATCCATCAGGCCCAGGGGATTTCTCATCGTGGCAGTCAAAAAAGGCCCATTTGATCTCTGCGGGTGTGATGGAAGCTGTTAGCAAAGAATGGTCTAGTGGGTCGACAGTGCGAAAGCTGGGTATGTCCTCAGGGCCAATAACATCTTCATCATGAGGTCTGGATAACAGTCTTTTGAAAAAGTTCACCCCAGCTGAACTGATTTCTTCCTCTTGAGTTAGAGTGACTTCACCAACAATAATAGAAGAGATACGGTTGAATCCACGACGAGAGGCAAGGCTGTTGTGGAAGAATTTGGAGTTGTTATCTCCCAATGAGAGCCATAGAAGTCTGGATTTTTGTCTGAGTGCAGCTTCCTCCGATCGAGCTAAGAAACAATAATCGCGGAGAAGAAGTTTTTCAGCAGCAACAAGAGTTTCATCGTGAGGATTGGAATGGAGTTGTTGTTGAGCCTGATCCAGTAAAAGTTTGGCTTGGATCATTCGAGAGTTGATTTGACTGAAAGTGGCTTTGCTCCATCCCTGCAAACGAAATTTGAGGGCTTTGAGTTTCTGGACAAGTTGAAACATTGGGTTACCCTCGAATTGCATCTGCCAAACCTCCACTACAATACTTTTGAAATCTGAATGCTCAGTCCAGAAGTTGAAAATTTTGAAAGGCCTGTGTCCCCTAGGAATAGGGGAGGAGAGTGATACAATCATTGGAGAGTGATCAGAAATCCCAGGAGTTAGAAAATCCACCTCTGAGCCAATAAATCGAGTACACCAACAGATGTTGATGAGCACTCTATCAAGCTTGCATTGAATACGGCGGGTGCCTGACGTTGAGGAGTTACTCCAGGTGCAGAAAAGACCTTTACTCTTTATATCAAACATGCCCAGTTGGTGAAGACATTCATTGAATTCTCGAGAATTGCGTGGTTGATATGGGGCTCCACCAATTTTTTCACCTTGAAACCGAATGACATTGAAGTCACCAAGCATTACCCATGGTTCTATAGGGCAAGCTAAAGAAACCAGGTCGAGCCATAAAGATCTGCGTTCAGTCTCACTGTTAGAAGCATAAATGAATGAAGAGAGGAAGGTATTAGCAGAGTTGCAGGTTGATACTCTACAGTGGACGAGCTGATCTGTGACTTTGAGGAGTTGGAGCTGGAAAAAGGATGGGTCCCATAGCACCCAGATCCTACCAAGAGTGGAGTGACTGTAGTTCTCAACAAAATCCCATCCTCTGGCAATGCATTTGAAGGTCCTCAGCGCATTAGCTTGACGAACTCTCGTTTCCAGAATCGCAATCATGTATAGTTTTTGAGTAGCAATAATCTTCCTGATTTCCGCTTGCTTTAAAGGGTCATTAAGACCACGGATATTCCAAGCAGCGATCTTATTCATCAATCAATGAAAGTTAAAGAGCTGGGCCCCCAACAGGGGCAGAGTTACTAGGGGATTCGCTAGCCTGAGGAAACCGCTTCTTGTGGCTACGCCTCGAGCGAATAGGGGAGTCAGAGCCCAGTTCTCCATCGATAGCAGTAAGGGCATCAAACCGATTTGGGCTAAACAATGTGCCTTCATCTGGGGGATCAGGAGATTGAGGGCCAAGATAGGCATTAGGCTGGGAATTAAAATTGGGATCAGAGATGAATTTTGGTTGCTCAGGGCTCAAGGAGTTCAGTAGAGCCAAATCTTCCTCATGAGCTAGGTTATCCTGCAATGCCCAGTCAATAAGAGGATTTCGGTTGAGAGCTTCATTTCGGGCTTTGATTGAGGCAAACTGTCGAACAGGTGATGGCCTATATGAAGCAAACCCAACTTCAACTGGAGATTCATCGTCTTCCCCAGCGCTATCCTCTGCAACTGAGTGGTCGATAATATTCTCTAATCGTCCTGCGTCTAGAGTGTGCTCAGTTGTTGTGACGCCGTCATGGTTTCCAAGCTCTAGGGAAGCGTCTATCCGAACATCGCTGAAACCCTCCGAAGATGGTCTGTCACCGGGAGTTGTGGCAACTTCGCTAGTCCCAAGCAGGGGATTTGAAGAGGAACAAGGATTAGCGGTTTTTGGGACATAGATTTGTTTAGTGGAGCAATGAGAGTCCAGGTGACCAAATGACCAACACTTAGAGCATTTGAAGGGCTTCCAGTCATACTCGACTCTTTGTTGAATGAGAGAGCCATTAGGCATCAATACGTCGATGAGATCGGGGAGATCATCTCGAGCAGAAATTTCTACACAAATTTTGGCATATGACAGCCTCTCTTTCCCAGCAGTTATTTTGTCAGAGTACAATGGGGTTCCAATAACGCTTGCAAGCCTGCTGAGCGAAGATTCACCCCAAAGATGAAGTTGAAGGCCTGGCAATTTGATCCAAAGAGGAAGGGAGGAGACTAAAGGCTTCTCCAGCTTTGAAGAAGGGCACCATGGTCGGAGCACCAAGGGTTTTTTATCAAAGAACCAGGGTCCAGCCTCAAGAATTCGAATTTTGTCCTCTTCGCAGCTGAAATCGAACACAAAAAGCCCATTAGCAAGACCTAAAACTTCCAGGTGCCCTTTAGGTGCCCAGATCCTTTGCACGAATCGCTTTAAACTGTTGAAATAAGGCTTGGATCCCAAAACAAAGCCGATTAGGGCATTGGACCATCGGTCAATCCCCTCTTCTAAATCTTCCACGAGGAGACATGCAGTTTTTTTTCCTTTAACAAGATCGGGAGGGATGAAACGAAGTGAAGGTTCAGAGGAAGTGGTCTTGGTGGATTCAAAAAGAGTAGACCAGGGTTTTGGACTAGAGGGTAGAGGGGGGTCTGCTGGCACAGTGCCAGCAGACGCAATTAGGAAGTATTCTTCGGCCTAAACATGCAAACGCGAACCAAATCCAAACGGGGGTCGGATTTCGAAGTCGTTTCTTGTAATGCACGTATTTTGAACAAACCTAAGAGTGGGAATTCGATTCGATGGAATCCGAGGTCATTTGCCTGATTTGGGCACCGAGTGGCTCAAAACCCATACTTAGAAAGTATACATCGGCCTAAACCTAGAAACGCGCACAAAATCCAAACCAGCGATTGGATTTTGATGTCTGTTGATTTAACGCGTGTATTTCGATCCAACCTAAGTGTGGGAATTCGTTTCGATGGAAGTCGAGGTCATTTGCCCGATTTATGCACTGAAAGGCTCGAAATCCATACTTAGAAAGTATACTTCGGCCTAAACCTACAAACGAGCTAGAAATCCAAACCTGTGATCGGATTTTGATGTCATTTCTTCTAACGCGTGTATTTCAATCCAACCTAAGTGTGAGAATTTGTTTCGGTAGAATCCGAGGTCGTTTGCTCGATTTGCGCTCCGAGAGGCGGAAATTTATACTTAGAAAGTATACTTCGTCCCAAACCTAAAAAAGTGCACCACATCTAAACTGGGGGTCAGATTTCGATGCTATTTTTTCTAAGGCGTATATTTCGATCCAACCTAAGTGTGAGAATTCGTTTCGATGGAATCCGAGTTCGTTTCCCCAATTTGGGCACAGAGAGACCCAAAAATCATACTTAGAATGTCACGACCCATCTTAAAATTTAACATTTCACTCATGAAATGTAAGAGTAATCCGTCCGTGAGATCATTTTTCTCGTATAATGCGGAAGTGTAAAATACCAAGGGAATTAAAAATTCGAAACCCTTCTTCTCTTTCCACACGCAATGGCCATCATAACCATGTCCAAAATTAAAGTTAAGGTTTACATAACCAGTTTAATTACATCCAAATGAACATAAAACAAAATATAACATCAAAATCAAAAGCAACTCCGTCCTTCTTCGATCGTTACTTTCAAGTTGTTCTTTTACTTTTCATCAGGAGAAATAAAAGGTCAGTGAGCTATGAAGCCCAATAAGAATATTCAATAATATCATGCTAAATGACAAGTTAGAATAAACATAACAATATAAGATATATTATTAAGACTTTTAATATTACTTCCAGTATGTCTTTTCAATATCTTTTATCCGGATCCAGTTTATCTTAAATCTTGCCTCTCAAGATGATCCCTGGAAGGTACACCTCTTTAGACTCATTCCGTTTTAGAGTTTGACCCCTCATTAAGTATTTCATTCCATCTTGGTGTCCTCATTACTCCTCATGAAGTATTGTCGAACGGTCTTCCTTTACCTTGCCACTATCTTGAGGCTCTTTTTTTCCGACATATCTTAGCCCTGCCTTTCAAGATGATCATTGAAAGGTACACCTCTTTAGACTCATTCCGTCTTGGAGTTTGACCCTTTGGAGTCATCTTTAACCCCTCATGAAATATTGTTGAACGGCCTTTCTTTTCCTTACCACTATCTTGAGGCCTTTATAAGATAATGGTATTTATCTTTTCAGACTTATCTTAATTCTGCCTCTCAAGATGATCACTTAAAGGTACACCTCATTAGACTCATTCCGTCTTGGAGTCATCTTTAACCCCTCATGAAATATTGTCGAACGGCCTTTCTTTTCCTGACTACTATCTTGAGGCCTTTATAAGACTTGTATTTATCTTTTCTTTTATCTTTTCAGACTTATCTTAATTATGCCTCTCAAGATGATCATTGAAAGGTACACCTCTTTAGACTCATTCCGTCTTGGAGTCATCTTTAACCCCTCATGAAATATTGTCGAACAGCCTTCCTTTACCTCGCCACTATCTTGAGGCCTTTATAAGATAAAGGTTATTTATCTTTTCCTTGCCTTCTCATTAAGACATTATAAGATAATATTTTCATATACATCATAACATTATGATTATATAACTTTGATTCTTGAATATACTTAGAATCGTTATTTTCCATACTTAAATCACATTCATTTCTTTATCATATTTTTTCGAATGTAATATAGCACAATTATCATTACTCTAATGCAGTAACATGGCATTATTGTACTATTTTCCAGCATAGTAATATTATAATATTTTCCAATATTTCAATATAATAATAGTATACTATTTTCCAGCATTTCATAATAGTAGTAGCATATTATTTTTCCAGCATTTCAAGATAATAATATTTACTATTTCCAACATTTCAAGATAGTAATATCATACTATTTCCAGCATTTCAAGATAGTAATACCATACTATTATTCAAATATAATAGAGTATAATTTACTTAATCATAACCTCCTTCTAAGATATCACTTAGAATGATATTACCGAATATCACTTACACTTTTTACCGAAACCGAAGTAAGGCTTTGCACAATCCCGTTCTTCTTTTCTTTCTTTCTTTCCTCTTCTTTTTCTCTTTCTTTCTTTCTTCTTTCCTTCGTTCTTGCTCTCTCACTCTTTTCTCAAGGTTGGACCTTGGCTTTGAGTGAAACACAAGGGTTGGGTGTGCGGGGTCTGTAGTCTCTTTAGAGTTTGGCACAAATGGAGTGAGACACAAGGGGTGGGGCGTGTGGTATTTATAGGGTAAGGGGTTCACTCCCCTATTTAATAGATACACTGTAATAACTATATACACATTAATACTAATACATGCATTAGATTCATGTATTTTCTTAATTCATGAATTACTTTTATTAGATTCATGAACAAAATTAAACCATGTATCTCATTTATTATGTTCATGGATTTGGTTAATGAACTACATAGTTACCCTAACTAGCTAGTGTGAGTACAATCAATTTAGCCAAGGGATTTTGGCTTATATCAGCCAACGGGCACAAGTGATAAGCCTATACGAGTTCATGCATAGTAGGAACCTTGGAAAGAAATGAAAATAATGAATAAGTAAATATATATGATTTTGGACCAGCTCATGGATGCTTGATGCACGGTTCTAGATACTAATGCGCGTTAATTCTGCAGCTCGTTCTAGACCCTATGCTCAGTACAAAGTGATAAATATATTCTAAACTCCAAAGATGGTTTTGGGCTCAAAAATACAAAAGCATCACACATAGCATGTGCATCACACATAGCATGAGCATCATACATAGCATGTGCATCGTACATAGCATGTGCATCATACATAGTATGAGCATCATACATAGCATGCACCTCATACCTATCATAAGCATCATGAACATCTCATTTGCATCATACATGTCACAAGGATTCAAAGGAAATTGCTTAAACAACTCAAGGGCGTCAACAATTCATTAGTCTTAGTCTTAAGCCGGGTAATGTCCTAAGTTTGTAATAGGTTAATACCTGAACCGAATCGAAGAGCTGAGCATAGAATTTCTTTGGTATGCCTATACTATTAATTGTAGACTCTGATGTACACGATGCACTATATAAGCACTAGATGCTCATTGAACTATTCAAGAGCTTGATTCAAATTAGATTCGTGTTGTGTTATTGCTCTCAAGGCTATAGGAATAAGACGTAGTAATCGAGGAAGTAGGAACCCAATTTGAAATTCTATGAGGATGGTAGAATATGCTATTTTACCACTATATGTGCAAAACCTATGCGTGTTCAATGCCAATTAAGAACATAGTTATGTGTAGTACGTAGGGACTTTGTTCATAAGAGTATGTCTAGCTGTGTGTTGGTCGACACTGGATTTATTGATATTGAGCTAGTATGCTCAGTTGAGTAGGGTTATGTGAGGAAAAAGTATTCCGGCTGGATTCTATCTCGTCTGAATTTCGTGGACGAAATTCCTATAAGGGGGGGAGGATGTAGAACCCTGGAAATGAGTTCCCTAGGCTGTGAATAGTGCTATGAATAGTGTTTTTCCAGGCCAAAAAACCTTAATGGATGTTGGCTTCATGTTTTAAAATGAAAGGGGGTTTCAAATGAGACAAAATATGTGTAGAAAATGTTTTAGGGTGTTGGGATGAAAATGAAATAAGAGGATGCAATACCCGTAAGTGTCACAAATTTTTGAAAATTCCCTCAACTTGAGAGAACTCTAGTTTTCTCATCCAAAATTGGAATCAATTGATTCTTGAGCCGTTAGCAAGATATCAAGATCCTCTTTAAGGTTCATGTTTATCACATTTCCTGATCTTGAGTCGAAGCTCGGTGAAAAGTGGGTTTTAGGCAAATTGTCTGCTGAAGATAGAATAATTAGGCTTTGTGCAAAACATGAAAGTTGTTCCCCTTTAAATGTAGAATCCAACGCAAGTTGAATCGTAAAATTCGGATCACCGAGTCAACAGTTATGGTCGAAATACCACAGAGGGAAAAATGAAGGAATGAATAGTGAAGGATCTATCTAGTTTGGGGAGGATAGATCCTTCAATCCCATATACTGATGGATCTATCCATCCCCATGACCGATCGATCTATCAACCCCAATTTTGTATGGGTTTTTTGGCCACAGAAGGTTTTTTTGAAGGATCTATCTGTGCTCATGACGGATAGATCCTTGGTGCATGATTTTGCCTTGTAACCGACTACATTGAGATATTTTGGGGGTTTAAGGTCTTTGGCCTCACCCCCCTTGGCCTATTTGGCCACAGAAGGTTTTTTTTAAGGGTTTCTACAACCCTCAACAAGTTTTTGGGAGAAAGTTTGATAGAGAAAGAGAGGAAAGTGTGGGTTTTGCTAGGGTTTGTGCTAGGAGTAAAGAGGTGAACTAGGATTTGCTTCTCAAGCTTGGAGCTCGCCTCCACAAGCATTCCAAAGTGTGAATCTTGTTCTCCTCAAGCTTGGGATTGATTCAAAAGCTTCCTCAAAGCTTTCTCTTGCCTCCAAGTAGTATTCCAAAGCGAGAAACCGTAGGGATCCGGTTGTTGAAAAGTAGAACAATCTACTAACTCCCATGTTATGATTCATTTATGCTTAGTAATTAGAAAAACATGATTTTGGGTGAAAATTAGTTGATACTTCCTCCTAGCTCTCTATGTTATGCTTCATGTATGAATTAATGAAGGGTTAAGCTATGTGGGGTGTAAGAACCTATGAAAAGGGATATGAGGGGTTAGGGGTTTTAAGCAAAAGGGTGTAGACACACTCTACTAATTGGCAACGTTATGATTCCTTGCTAAATAAGTAGGATTTGTGTATGGTTTGATGAAATCAAGGCCTTTGGCCTTATCCTTGTAAATTATATTATAATCTAAGTGCTTAAATGGTTTTCTAGTTTTTCCTAAATTGCTCACCAACTATATACATGATTTAAGCATGATTATACTATGGAGATTGATAAATGGCATTGATGAATTCCATGGCCTATGGCCTTGTCCTTATTAAAGATGTAATGGATTTCACAATTGAGGATTTCTTGCTTTCCCATTACTCACAAATGATGTATATTGTCGTCATACTTTTATGATGAATTTTGTATTAAGCATAAGTATTAAAAGGAGGGTCTTACCATAAAGTAAGCTCTGAATTGTGATTTACAAAATAGGCTAAGTAGCCCATGTATATGCTATGATAACTCCATGAATGAAATTCCATAATCTCTTTTGATGTTTTCAATACTCACTATGAGGACTATGATGCTCATGAGGCGACTAAATGGTTATAAGTTTTCCACAAATACTATGATGCTCACACTTGCTCCCATGAAAGTAATTCTATATTTAAATGCTTTCTAATTATATAATGATGCTCACATGTTCTCTATGATACGCACAAGTACTCTATGCTCTATGTCTTGCATGATCTCATAAGTCCACATGAAATCTCATAAGTAAATGCTCCTAAGAATAACTCATATGCAAAAGCTCATAAGAAAATCTCATAAGTTTATAAGCATTGATAAAGCCAAACTTTGGGTTGGTAATTGACAAGGCCAAACTTTGGGTTGGTATTCTAAGATCGGTTACTCAAGCTCTAAGGATCTCAATGCTCTATGCTCTAAGGATCTCAATGCTCTAAACTCTAAGGATCTCAATGCTCTAAGTACTCTATGGAACTCTAAGAACTCTAAGGAACTCTAAAGAATTCTAAGAACTCTAAGGAACTCATACAACTCATAAGACTCATAAGATTCATAAGGAACTCATACAACTCATAAGACTCATAAGA
Organism: Tetracentron sinense; assembly: GCA_015143295.1. NCBI lineage: Eukaryota > Viridiplantae > Streptophyta > Magnoliopsida > Trochodendrales > Trochodendraceae > Tetracentron > Tetracentron sinense. The sequence continues at coordinate 5,236 of JABCRI010001169.1, read as the reverse complement.
TTCATAAGGAACTCATAAGAGATCATACGTTATGATTCAATGTATACACTTGTTAATTCATTTTGGTTTCCGCACTCTGATGTTGTATATTATATGATGAACTGTACACTATATGTTATGTTAATGTTTTATAACATTGTTAGTTAGTAGTTTGTAGACGCTGAGTATTCAACGCTCAGCCGAATTTGTTATCTTCGGTAGGTCACAGGTTAGAGGGTTGTACTCCTGAACCAGGGGTCGAGGAGGAGTATGTCGAGAAGCCGATGAGTCATCAATGATGGTTGAGAGCTGAGAGGGAGAGACATGTATTTGGGGTTTCATGTTGGGGGTTTTGCATTGGACTTGAGTTGGTAACTCAAGGGATGGAATTTGTATAAAAGGTTTAGTTTCTCATTCAGTCTTAGTTGAGTTTTGTACATGGAACCTTATTGTATAGAAGAAATTTTCAGGTTCACTATTTACTATGCCTTGTATGCTCTCTCACAGGATGGTAAAGAAGCCTTATGTGTTATACAAGATGGTATGACATGGCGGTCTCGAGCCGAAAGACTCCTAACTCCTAGGGGGGTTTTTGGTTCGTGACATATACTTTTGTGACATTTTTCACATACACTCTTCTTGGATGTTTTCCACTTGATATAGTTGTCACCTTTGTCATCTCATGATATATTACACTTAAATGGTTCATGCAACTAACCAACGTTACTCATGCATGAATCTTAGTTCAGAATTTATTTAACCCAAGTGAACCCCTTAACTCATGGTTTAACCGTGGTTGGGTGTGTGGCTTTGTACATGTCTAAGGGTTAAACCCCTAATAAATAAGTTTACAATTCATCCCCCATGATTAACCTCAATTGACTTGGGTTCATAACCTAACCAAAGTGGGCGTGCAATATTCATGGTATGGCATGGTTCATCCCTCCTTTATCATCTTAACTCCATGCATATCTTAATGGAGATGCCATGTGGCATTTGTCACCCATACTCAAATCTTGGTCGTCCATACTTTGGATGGTGGAGATCATTCCACTTGTCAACATGATATTCTTTTAATCAATTATTGACTTCATGATTAACTTATCATAGTTAATTGACTAACCATAGTTAATCTTGGACGCCCCTTTTTGTGGTGTTGACATGTGGCACTTGCCACGTGTCCTTATCTTAGCTCATGATCAACTTTATCATTAAATAATTGGACATCCACCCTAGGATATCGCCACTTGTCGTGACCCCATTCACTTTAGTGTTAAATACTTATTTTAACACTAAGCTTTTTACCTTAAGCTTAATATATACTCTATTATTTATCACCTAATTAAGTAATATATTGTCTTATATACTTAGGTAATACTATGAGTTACTAATTATTTGGTCATTTACTGAATATATATGATATTTTTATTTCTAAAAATATCTGAGTTGTTACATTCTTCCCTCCTTATAGGAATTTTGTCCTCAAAATTTAAAATCATACCTGATTAATTGAACAGTTGTGGATACTTTTCTTTGACCTCGTCCTCTCTTTCCCAAGTCGCCTCTTCTTAACCGTGATTTTGCCACAATACTTTCACTAGAGAGATTGTCTTATTTCGTAAGATTTGTTCCTTATGATCAATAACCTTAATGGGCCTTTCATCATAGGATAAATCTTCATGAATCTGCACCAGTTCATATTGAATCACATGAGTAGAATCTGGTACGTACCTTCTTAACATGATATGTGAAACACCATTGTGGACTCTGACAATTCCAGGTGGCAATTGCGAGATGGTACGCTACTTCTCCAATTCTTACTAAAATCTCAAAGGGACCAATAAAACGAGGACTGAGTTTACCTTTCTTCCCAAATCTCATAATTTCTTTTAATGGAGAAACTTTTAGAAATACATGGTCTCCCATTTGAAATTCTAAATCTCTTCATTTTCCATCAGCATAACTTTTCTGTCTATCTTGGGAAGCTTTGATCCTTTGACGAATTATCTGAATCTTTTCATTTGTCTCTTGAACAATCTCTGGACCCAATAATTTTCTTTCGCCAACCTCATTCCATCATATTGGTGATATGCAACTTCTTCCGTACAAAGCTTCATAGGGCGGCATCTGGATACTTGCTTGGTAACTATTATTGTAAGCAAATTCAATGAGCGGTAGATGATCATCCAAGTTTCCGCAAAAATCCAGACTGCAAATCCTTAACATATCTTCTAGAGTTTGGAAGGTACACTCTGATTGTCCGTCAGTTTGTGGATGAAAAGCCGTACTCATATCCAACTGTGTTCCCAAAGTTTCTTGAAAACTTTGCCAAAATCTCGATGTAAGTCACGAATCGCGATCAGATACAATAAAGACAGGCACTCCATGTAACTTAACAATCTCTTGAATATAAAGTTTAGAGAGATTATCTAAAGTAATGGTATTTTTAATTGCCAGAAAGTGTGCTGACTTAGTTATTCGGTCCACAATCACCCAAATGGCATCATTACCTCTTCTAGTTCTAGGTAAACCAACTACAAAATCCATGACAATATTATCCCACTTCCACTCCGGGATAGGCAATGATTTCAATAATCCCGTTGGCCTCTAATGTTCTGCATTAACTTGTTGGCACACCAAACATCTTGCTACATAATTAGCAATATCCTTTTTCATTCCATTCCACCAATAATTTGCTTTCAAATTATGGTACATTTTCGTACTTTCTGGGTGTATGGCATATCGAGATGTAGAACCCCGGAACCGAGTTCACGAGGCTATGAATAGTGTTTTTCCAGGCCAAAACCCTTAATGGGATGATGGCTTCATGTTTTAAAATGAAAGGAGGTTTCAAATGAATAAAAATATGTGTGAAACTTTTTTAGGGTATTTGGTATAAATGAAACAAGAGGATGCAATACTCTTAAGTGTCGCAAAGAGGGATTTTTGGAAATTCCCTCAACTTGAGAGAACTCTAGTTTTCTCATCCAAAATCGGAATTGAGTGATTCTTAAGCCTTTAGAAAGATTTTGAGATCCTCTTTGAGGTTCATGTTTATCACATTTCCCGATTTTGAGTCGAAGCTAGGTGAAATATGGGTTTTCTAAAAACAGGTCTGCTGTCATTTCAGCAATCACTTGGACCAGTAGCCTTTAGGGCCATTTTGGAATATGAAGACAGAAGAATTAGGCTTTGTGAAAAACATGAAAGTTGTTCCCCTTTGAATGACGAGTCCGATCACCAAGTCAAGAGTTATGGGCCAATACCATAGCTGGAAAAGAATGGATGAACAGTTAGAAGGATCTATCTAGTTTGGGAGGATAGATCCATCAATCCCATACACTGATGGATATATCCATCCCCATGACCGACTCGATTGACCAATCCCCAATTTTGTATGGGTTTTTAGCACAATGAATGGGTTTTTGAGGGATCTATCGGGTGCTCATGACCGATAGATCCTTGGTGCATGATTTTGCCGTGGAACATGACCCTTTGGGATATTTTAAGGGTCTAAGGGTCATTGGCCTCAATCCCTTGGCCTATTTAAGCACAAATTCGTGGGTGTTAGGGTTTCTCCAACCCCTCAGCAAGTTTTCGAAGAAAGTTTGATAGAGAAAGAGAGGGAAAGTGTGGGTTTTTGCTTGGGTTGTGCTAGGAGTAAAGATGTGAATTAGGATTTGCTTCTCAAGCTTGGAGCCTCGCCTCCACAAGCGTTCTAAAGTGTGAATCTTGTTCTCCTCAAGCTTTCTCAAGCTTGGGATTGATTCAAAAGCTTGTTTCTTCACATCTTTCTCTTGCCTCCAAGTATTTCTAAAGGAGCAAGTTTTCTGTAGGGATCCAGTTGTTGAAAGGTAGAACATCTACTAACTAGGCTATGGTTATGATTCATTCAACGCTTTGTCTTAGTAACCATGCTTTTTGTGATGCAAATTGGTAGAAAGCTAATCTTTAACCTTTTTAATGATATAGAATTACTATTAGCACATGATTGAAATAAAAGTAGGCAATTGATGCATGTTTGTTTAAGGAGACAAGGCATGTAGTCTTAATGCGTAGGGGGGTATCGGGGGTGGGTGTGGGAAGGACAGAAATGAAATTAGAAGTGGGGGTTACTATCCATGAATGAGTCAACGGGGCGTGGCTTACGCCTACTGACCACAATGAGGTATATTATCACCAAACTTTTATGATGAGTTTTGGATTAAACATAAATATTGAAAGAATGGTTTTACCGTGAAGTAAGCTTAGACTTATGATTTTACAAAATAGGCTAAGTAGCCGCCCAAGTTCACCATGACCTATGCTATGATCACTCCTTGAATGAAATCCCATGACCTATTTCGATGTTTTCAAATACTCACTATGATTACTATGATGCTCACACTTACTCTCATGAATATGATTTCCAAGTTCACCAGAGTATAACAAGTATTCTATGCATCCATGTTTACAATAACAAAGTCTCGACATGAGTTCCCCAGGTCGTCCTCCCACTCTCAATGAGGGTTCACAATCGCACAAAGCGATGGTGTTCACAAGTCCTCGCTGATGGTTTCAAGTCTCCCCCAGATTTCACAAGTCCCGCACGTGTTACAAAGTCGCGCATGATTCGATATTCTCACAAGAACAGATTTTAATAAAACGTTCACAGCAAGGTTTTGGTTAAAAGGAAGCTTCAGCAAGCTCACAAGTTTACAAGTTCACAAGCATCACAAGTTCACACACGTATTGGAAGGGAATTGGGTTCTCATCACAGCCGGGTGAGCATTATCTTTATCTATCTTGATTCCAGTAACAGCATTGTATTTAACGGATGATAATGGTCTCTCACCACAAGCAGGTGGCATTAATCATCTAATTCAAACAAAAACAAACTACTATGTTATTGGAAGTATGACAGTGGGCCTCTTACCGGCAGACAAGCATGTACGCATTGTCATTTGTTCCAACTGAAAACCATGGGTAATCCAGTTTTAAGAACTGATAATACTCTAAGGAACTCCCAAGACTCGACCTAATAATAATGCTAAGTAACTTCTAATAACTAATAAGGACTCATAGCTATCAAGAAATACGTCAAGATTCCATGTAACCATTATTAATTCATTTCATTTCCACACTCTGATTTAGGCATGTTACGTGGATGATTGGTACACTATTGATGTGTAAATGTATTTTATAGCATTGTTAGTTAGTGTTTGTATAACGCTGAGTATTTCCAGCTCATCTGTAGCATTTATGTCGGTAGTTCTAT